>AWUE01020783.1:0-78837 GCA_001974825.2 Corchorus olitorius | reverse complement strand
CTAATTATAAAGAAGCTTTTTCTTTTTTATCAAATTATCTTGTGCCGTGTGCCGACAAAATTTTCAGAAATTTTGATATAGGGGTATATATCTCAAAATTTAGACATTTATGTTGTAGGGTTTTAATGGTTGAAATTACAGTATATCATGAAGGAAAAATGATATGGATATATGGGAAAAACAATACTAAAACAAATAATAATTTGAGGACCCATCTTATATATGAAATTGAAGAGATTCTCTCCTTTATTATGTTTGTCCTATGATCCACTTTGGTACTATAATTACTTTTTTAAGGAAACTTTTGATATTTAACAAATGAACTCATACAGCTTACGCAAAAAATTAAAGAAGAAAGCAATCTCTCTCATTGTAATTTGTAAAGATGCTAGTAGTATATTAATTTAATGTTAAAGGGTAGTATTTTTAAAAACTAATCGATCCTAATTTGTTACTTTAATATGATTTTTACCATCCGGTATAAGATATTTTTTTTGGTGTCACATCCGGTATTTAAGGTTTTGCCCTACTAATCCGGATCCGACCCGCACCTGGTTATGGTGGGTGAGCCTCCCAAGGTCTCGAACCTGAGACCTGCTTAAACTGGAACAAGCCGCTTACCACCTGATCCAACCCCTTGTTGGCTTATCAAGGAAAGATATTGATGGGTCTATTTCAACTACTTTTGCTCTACACATATGTATATATTTAACTATTTGAACTCACATATATATCTCTAGCAAATTCAAGTAATTGTCTATGGTTTATCCTTGAACAATTAATTACATCCCCTTTCTTTTAAGAGTTATGATTTTTTGCATGCATTAAGAATTCGAACCCAATTTCGCATTGTCCTTCCTTCAAGGGTATATAGCTTTACAATATACCAAAAAAATAAATAAAGACTAAAAGCATATAATGAAAACATATATATGAAGGTAAAAAGCAAAGAAAACCCCCCCTAAACTTTCTTAAATTTATGACAAATTTTGTATACTTAGCTATAAAAAATACAAGTTTTAATCTACTTTTATCATCCCAACTAAGAAAGATTTTAATAAATGATATTGTACGTAGTTTACTACTTCTGACAAAAAGAAAGAAAATGCACCAATCATATTTTACCTAAGATTGAAAATTGTAGTGAATTTGGAAGTTACCACCCATGGTAATATCCCCCTTTGTCTTCACATGGTTGAATGGTAGTATGCTTTCTTCTATAAAAATAATGAGTAGGTTGGCCATTTATATTAATCTTATTATTTACTGCATAAATCATCATTCTGACCCCCATTTTAGTCCCATTATGTATACAGAAATGTAGGGTTTTAAGGATTGATTCTTTTTGTCATTACTAAAACCCTTGTAAAATTATTGATCCAAAATTAGTTATAATTAGTAGAAAACATTCACATGAATTCGGATATATTGTCTTTTTATAGCTTGTGAGGGTTCCTCTCTATATCTCAGCTAGATTCTTGGATTCATCTCACATTAATGTTATAGAAAAAAAGCAATTGTATAGGCCAATTTGGGAGCAATGAGTGAAAAGATTTTCTTCGTATTAGGTTAAGGTAATATCTTTTTTGTCTCGTAAATTTATTTTATAGTCCGTCTTAGCATTCAGATTCAAGATATTAATATGACATATAGTTATAAATTACCCGTTAATTAATTATTAAGTGTCCTCCTTAATGATGTGAGTAGCTGAATAATTCTAAATTTGAATAATGAGAAACACATAATGACATGGTTTTTTTAACATAATTCCTATTTATATATGCATAAGGGGCTCTTGAATTCTTAATGATGAAACTGGTACATACAGTTGTGTTAAAAATGGAAAATTCAGTCCAAAGATACAGCTATGCACTTCTGAAATCACATGAAATCTTACTCAATATTTGTGAAAATTCTCAATTAATATAGCTCATAAATTTAATAATGTGATGGTGACACAGCTTGGTAGAAAATTTAATAAGGAGAATTCCCAAACTATGGGGTAAAAAATTGATGGGAGTTTCTTCAATTTATCAGGGACAAGAGATCACTTTAGTGACTTTTAATGACAACATAATCTTTACTGACAATTTGATTGATAAATCTATCAAAAAAGATCAATCAAGTTCCTCAAAATGCATGGGAAATTCAGGGTTTATATATATAATGGTTGGTTGGCATTTTAATTGCAATGGTTTTAAGTTTTGTCAACAAACTTTCAAGCTCATGAAAAGAAAGTTAGCTTGAGATATCAAAGAGAAAAGCTTAAAGCAGAGAAAGGCAGGTGAATATTTGTAAAAATAATATATATATATATAGTACAAAGTGTTACACAAAAAAATTGTCTATGGAGACTATCAGCTATCATCATCATGATGATCATCATCAAAGATCCAATATACAAAATACCCTGTTTCTACTTTTTTTATATTAATTAAAATATATTGAAATTTGAAAGCTGTTGATATAGAAAAATATATATTATATAATTAACAACTGTTGAGAGCAAAAGGAGACTTGTTCAATTTTGCATATGCAGCCAAAACCGTTTTAAATGATAAAAAACATAGTTATATTTGTGTACCTTTCATATAACAAGGTAAATTTGAAAGGTATATGAAATGTGTTTTATATATGAAGTGGTCACCAATGTATGTTGGAATGTATATATATGTTGGGTTGAGTAAAATTAATGAGATCGACGTTCCTTTTAAGGAAGGTAATGAATTCGAATGTTGTGAATAGAGACAATGTGTTGAGAATGTATTCCCATTTGAGGTTTAATATGACTCGACTTCAGATTTACCGGGCATACCATAGTTACTAGAAACTGGGGAGTTCATCAGGTGAGAAGGAAAAAAAAAAAAAAAGTGATGAGATCCATTTTTCCTACTGACTGAGAGACTATATATAAGTAAGAAGTTACACTTACAACAGCAAAGTACCAAACATACTGGCATATGTATACAGAGATTTCTCTCCTGTCTTGGCCCAAAGTCCTTGGGAAAGTAATTTAGTAAACAAAAACCCACTAGCCTACACATACTGAGAAAGGTAGGCTATATATATATATAGATAGATAGAGAAAGAGAGGTTAAAATTTGGAGAAAGATTTTGGGTTTGGTACAATTGGCAGATATGGGGAGGAGTCCTTGCTGTTCAAAAGAAGGTTTGAATAGAGGAGCATGGACAGCAATGGAAGACAGAATACTCAGAGACTACATTAAAGTCCATGGTGAAGGACAATGGAGAAACCTTCCAAAAAGAGCAGGTACATTAAAGATCATGATTCATCAGCTTAATTAGGATTTGGGAATTTTTAATCTTCAAGTTTTGAAGTTAATTTGAAGTATAATCTGATAAATGGTTCATGCAGGTCTCAAAAGATGTGGGAAGTTGCAGGTTAAGGTGGTTGAATTATCTGAGACCTGATATCAAGAGAGGCAACATTACTCCTGATGAAGAAGAACTCATTATCAGGCTTCATAAGCTCCTTGGAAACAGGTTTCAATTCTACAAATTTTTATTTTTTTTGCCTTAATTTTTCCCATTTCTAACAGGTAAATGAGGATTAATCATGGAGTTTACTGTCAAACTTCATATCATGGATTTGATGTGTTAATTATAAATCTAATTAAAAGCCAAAATCTGTTTGTTCTTTTGTGTTTTATACTTTTGTCCTGATCATGGCAATTCTTGTAGTATTATGTCTTAATTGACACTTGATTAATTACTGCAGATGGTCACTAATAGCTGGGAGGCTTCCAGGGCGAACAGACAATGAAATCAAGAACTATTGGAACACCAACATCGGCAAAAAACTGCAAGCATCTTCTAAACCATCAAATCAAAAATCCAAAAACAAGTCTATTAATCCCAACATTGATTCTAAACCAAACTCAAATTCATTGGTAATCAGGACCAAGGCAACAAGGTGCACAAAAGTGTTCTTCGACATCCCAGAAACAAAACTTGATCACCAAGTCATGACTAAGCTACCTGATGAAACAAAATCATCAGAAAATGTTCATGACAAGGAAGATATTATTGATCCATCGAATTTCATGACAGATTTGGTGTTGGATGAGAATTTCTTATCAGAATTTCTCAACTCAGAATTCTCACAGCAGCAGCTACATGGAGATCATCATCATAGTTACAGTAATTACACCGAAATTACATCATCACCAAACTCTGATCAATCCCTCTTCTTCTCAACTGATATGATGCAAGACTACCATGCAGATTTTACTTCCATGGCTTCATTAATGGACTCTGAATTTGATTGGGCTAATTAGTCAAAAAAAAAAAATACTTCTGCCCACTGTTACAATGTTACTGTTAAATAAATATGATGATGATGATGATGATGATGTAAATAAATTGTAGATGTTTGTACTAGGAATCTGTCGTCCATTTGATTTGGTCCCACTCTTTGCCTGGCTCTTGTTGGGGGAAACCTTCAAATCAATAGAAATAATGAATGGGAGCCAATTTTTATATATGATATATGTCAGAATCCAATGATCTGTTTCTTTTTCCCCATTTCATTTTTTTCTCTCATTTCCATCTTTACGCATTTTCCTTTTCATTGTCCTCTTTTGGGATCTTTTTTTGTTGGTTGAATATTAATTAATGTGACATGGGCGATGTGGGTGGAAAACTATTATAATTTATAACTGCTTATTAATGAACTCAAACTTTGAAGAACTAATACAATTTTTGGTCATCATCAAGTTCATTTGCAAAATTGGTCATACATTTTTTTTATATGAACAGTTGTTACTAATTTATTATGCATGATTCCAATTGATGAGCTGAGCGAGTCTTATGGCATACAAAAAAAAAAGGTGTAGATATCATTGTTCAAGTTCAAGAGATTAATAATTTATCATATGATGATATTACATTGACTTGTCCATTTTTATGTTGTTTTATAATATTATTATTATATCTCTTATATCTTAATATATAATATTACCGTAATCAAATGAAAGAAACGTTTAGCTAGCAATTCTCTTTGTTTGAAGTTCAACATGACTCGATTTTGAATTAACTAGAATTTAGGAATTCAATGTATATAACTATACAATATCAAAAGATTTGTATTTTGTATACAAAATTATGGGGAAAAAAAAACACATTTGAATGGGCGTGCATGAAACATAAGGAAATCATTCACAATGTGTAAATATATGGTTGCACCCCATTTTCAAAAATCTCACATCATCTTAACTAGAATTTGAACTTGGCATTCAATATAAAATCTCGAATTCAAACTCATTTATTAAGGTTTTCTTTTGATGAAAAATGAAAAAAAATCATTTAATAACAAGTATTATATTCAAAAGTGACTCGGTTTAAGAATTTTGATTAAAAAAACATTAGGTATATATATAAAAGATGAAATGAAATATTTTTATTCATTACTATACTTACCATGCCCACTTGACTTCATTGCATCATATTCATAGCATGTGCAAACGTCATTTATTTATTCTAAGTCGAAAGCATGGATTGGATATCATGATTCATGAATAAACTACTATATAAATTTCACAAGGTATCACCGGTGCCCCTATTGAATTAACTCAAAATCTTAGGTAATCAAGGAAATCATTTTAATATTTCTTTATTTTATAAAAATTAGTGTATGGATTTAATTAAAAGTTTATAAGATTAAAATAATAGTATTGATGAGATATGTGTTTCACCAAAAAAGTGTGATTTGTGTCCAAATTATTTGATGCTTTTTATGGCATTTTTTAAAAATGGTTCACTTTGGCTGGATTATGAAGACATTTCTTTCTTTTTCCTTCCTTTTTTTGATCCCAATTGTGAAGACACAGTTTGTTCAATTATTAAAATATGATCCTTTCGCTAGTTGAGATTGTGCTGCTTTCTAATAAAAAGAGATTTAAGATTGGACTTTTATAATGCATTTTAATAATGACACATGAGTGCATATATATATTTCCTTCGTATATTAATATTAAATTTAATTTTAATGAAACCATAAGTTGTTTCCTAGTACAATAATTTCCTATATGATTGGTAGATGTATATAGGTCGGTGGTGCACAAATCAAATAATAATTCTTTTTGTCAACTATTATTAATCTGTAGAATTTTATGAAATTTGTGCCTTAACTATTGATACATGATGATTATTTCTTAAGAAAACAAGGATTAAAATCCTTCCCACTTGTTCTAAATAAGAAAAAACAATACAAAAATTAAGATTTACATTGCTAATTGCTAAGATTAGGTAGCTTACCTCCTCATTTTCATGTAACTAACTCTTGTATTTAATTTGGTCAAGTTATTTTTTTAATCTCGCCCCATAACTTCTTGATAGTATCCCAACTTTAGTATTCTCAATTAGCAAAAACATGCTTTTGAAATGAACCATAGAAAAAAAAAATTGCACCCTTTGTCTTTATATATCTTGATCATAAGTGACAATATAATTGGGGTAATTAGGCAAATTATATAGCATCTAGGATTAGCTTTTAGGGTAGGTATATATTACTTTTTTTCCTACCTTTTTTCCCATTTTATCCCCACCATATTATTTTCACAATAATAGGAGTTATTATTACTTATTATTATTGGGGAGAATGAGATTCAACAAACATATGATTTAGACAAAATATTACTCCCTCCGTCCCATATTATCTGTCTCTTTTGGGTCAAACTAATCTTATCTTTGACCTTTAATTATAGAAAAAATATATACAATCAAATTCTTAAAAAATATGTTTTGAAAAGTTTAAGACTTAACTTAATCAAAAATATAATTTTTTAAAATTTAATTTTTTAAAATTTAATTTTATATAGTTTTTTTTATAATTAAAGGTCAAAGTTAGATTATTTTGACCCAAAAGGGACAGATAATATGGGACGGAGGGAGTATATACTAACTACTATATCAAATACTCAAAACAAAAACTAATGGAGTACTACTTTATCAGTATTCTATTAGTATTGTATAGTACTTATATAAATTAAGGGTTTATATATGATATACCGTGGAGTTCAGCAGACTGCATAAATGGGTCTTGAAATGTGTCATGTGTCCCCTAAGAACTAGATTGAAATATTTAAAATTTAATTGATTCAAAAAATAACATGTGGTAACTCCACAACCCGCTTGTGGAGTCCAAAATTTACACCGCCGGTGTATCAAATAATTACCCATAAATTAATGTCTTTTTAAATTTCCATAGGAATCACATGATACAAAAGCAATGTAATTGGTCAAGAAAAAGTTAAGTAGCTATCAAATTTAGCATAATGAGTTACACTCTCTTCTGTCATTTTCTATAATTTAATGCATTGATCCCTGTCAATTAGTAGTTTGCTTATGACCAACAAGGGTAGAGAATAAAGTCCAAATTTAAAATTAGAATGATTACAAATATAATTCTTTAGACTTTAGGTGCAAAATATTTATTATATATATATTAAAAAAAAACAGCATGAAGTAGATTAAATTGGGCTCTCTTTGGTTTGGGTTTGGGTTAGAAGGAATTTAATTTTCGTCCATTATGGGCTTAATTGGGCTCAAATGGGTAACGAAGTTAGGCCCAATAGCCTATGAACTATTGGAAATTTCAGAAGCTGTCAAGCTACCGTGTAGTGTAGGTAGCAATTTCTTCAACTTCGCTCCAAACTCGAAAGCTCGTCTTGATCTTGACTCGTGAGTTTTAACTCTGGCAACAACGATGGCAGCCGAGTCACCCAGCTCTGTTCGGAAAGGTCGGTTTTTTGAAACTACCCTTGAAAGCCCGTCTAACTTAGTCTCTCTCTCTCTTTCTTTTAATTTCCGATTTCGATTTCATCGAAACTGTTTAATTAGGATTAAAGTTTTGAGTTTTCGAGTATTTCTGTTACTTTTTTTTTCCTCTATTTGATTTTTTGTTGAATTTGATGCAGTTGTTGTTCATTTGAGAGCAACTGGGGATGCCCCAATTCTAAAGCAAGCCAAATTCAAGGTATTTCTTTGATTTTCAATTGCATTGTTTTTATGATGCTTCGATCAATAATCCGACATTCTATATTTCCATTAAAGTTCTGATCTTAAAGATGGATTCTTATCATTAAGAAGGATTTTATCATGCTTTGAGTTGATATTTTGTGATTAGTTCTTAGCTACCTTCTGTATACTAATGGAGAGTGTTTTTTCTTATTCCTTTTGATTTTCTTTTCTTTTTTCCTTTGGCAATTTCTTTGGCAATGAATTTGGTGTTTTTGTTTATGTATGCTCTAGAAATATAAACTAGAGAACGAGTTTCAGTTCATACGCTCTTAGACTGACTTCTTGATTTTGATTTCATATGCAAAATCACATAAGGTTAAATTTCTAAATTTTGAGGCTCGTATCTAAGACTTGGTTTTGAATTATCTAAAGGACTTGTAAACCAATGAGCATGTTTTTGATGGTCAATTGGGCAATTGGATGGACTTTCTAGTAAGAATCTTAGTTAATGTCCAACATTGATAAGTTGTAAAGTGTTTAGTTCGTATAATGAAGTGTGGACACTGGGAGTGGAGTTCTTGGTGTGAAATTAGTCCTAGATTCATGTTCTTCAGTATGCCTTTAGTACTACATTGGAAGCCTTATTTTTCATTTTGAACACTTCTTGCTTGTCATAGTGGTTATTGAATAGAATGTACCTTTCTCATGTTATAAAATTTTGACGTGGCAGATACCTGGAAATGACAAATTTGCTAAAGTAATTGATTTTTTACGCCGGCAACTGCACCGGGATTCACTGGTAATTGATTCTTATATATTATAATCAAATTTATATGAATTTGCACAACGTTAATTTCTTATTTTTTGTTTTGTAGTTTGTGTATGTCAACAGCGCCTTCTCGCCAAACCCAGATGAATTGGTGATTGACCTTTATAATGTAAGCCATAATACTATCACACTCTCAAACTGGTGTCAGTTCTGTGGATTATTCCTTTGGGAGTTTTTTATAGATACTATATATTCATTTATAGCTGGATGTTTGTTGAAAACACAAACCTGTACAGAAAAGAAGAAAGATATTTAGCTTAGAAAATGTAGTTATATGTTGATGCAGATGTGTGGTTGTGACTTTTAAGAGCATTATGACAACATGTTTTTAATTTTTATAGTGATAATGACAAAGATTACTGAACTTCCAACTTTATGGCATATATTAGCTAATCATTTAGATGGGAAGCTTTCTCTGATTGTTTGTTTTGTAATTCTTGATGCATATAGAAATTTCTTCAATCTTGAATCTGCAAGAATTTTCCTTTTTGTAACATTACAGTTTGGGACCAAAATGGCTGGAGTTTCCAGATAAAGTGATCATTTTTATATGCAGATATTTTCCTTTATGTATCAATACTCTATGACTTGCTTTTGTCTTTGAATTCATTCATTTTCTTTAGCTCTATGCTTAATTGTGTTTATCTGTTGCCTTAACATTTCTGTCTTTTCATTGCAGAATTTTGGTTTTGATGGTAAACTGGTGGTTAATTATGCATGTTCCATGGCATGGGGCTAATTCTTGATGATGGATCGATCTGCTGAGATAGAAACTTCTCATTGCGTGATAACATCCACCAATTAATTCGTTTCCTTCGATTCTCCATTATGGATACTGATTGTGGAACCATCCTCTTATATTGCTTTTGTTTTCTTCTCCTTTGTCTCTGAAACAGTGGGTCTTCTCTAGCAGATGCTAACCTCTTACTATTGGGTGGTATTCTGAAGAATCTGATCAAAGAGTTTTTTTCATTTCTTTAATGTTCGATTCCATTGACATTTTCAAGCTATAGGGTTGAGAGTTATCATGTACATTCCATCTTGTTTATAGTTCAAATCTATAAAACTTGGCTTGCTCCAAATATTTCCTATAAATTTTTTTTTCAAACATTGATTAGAATCAACTGTTGAATACATTTTCATGTAAAGACAAATTGTCCTTCCAGATGCTTGCTGCTCTTTCAGAAATTATTAGTCTTTAGTGCTTTCCATCCACCATAGCTTTTATCAAATGTTTGTCATGAATCAGAAACCTTTATCGAATGTGCTTCCAATGTGTGTACTCTTTATTACTCAGAGATCCCAGCATTTCATTTACTTCATTCGGATCAGGTTTTTTAGGTGGAACCATTAAGATGTGGGACTACTTTTGTTAATATGATTTCATGGTACAGAAGTAAATGGGATGGGAAAATATTCTTAGCATTCATGATTTTACAATAATCCTTCTTCAAGCTGTGTTACTGTGTAAACTGGGAAAGTGTGACATAATCATGGGGGAAAGCAATGTCGTACGAGGTTGCTCTGAAGTTTGTTTTTGAGGTTTAATTGAAGTAATTAAGATAAACCATAATTTCTTCACTAAGCAAAACCCATTTTCCAGGAGCAAGCTATATATGTTTTTCAGTTTTGTACTCTAAAACTGAAAGATTCGACCAAACCAAAGCAGATTAAGTGTCTTCAAGACTGGTTTTTCCAGACATGAATGCTACTTGCTGATCTCTTGGATTAAATTTGTCCTAAGAAAAACAGGAAAATATGAACAGGTTGCAACAGGAAGAAATACCCATTATTTCTGCAACTTGGTTGAGGTGTGCATGGATCACATTGGCTAAGCTTTCTTTCTCAACTAAAGTTATTTTGTTTGCTACCATATGAATGTTGTTTTTTTTTCTTGTGATGTAACAAAACCCTCTTTTATATTTACAGTCAAATGTCTATTTTCTATAGCTTATAACAAGACATGTGTGTTTTTTAACTTACATAAAGCTTTTTGTCTCATCAGATTAATCTGATTAATTATTGTGTCCACAGTATTTGAGACATTGCTATTTATTCACTCTTTTGTAATCTTCCCAACCGACTTTTTTATTTATAGAAAAAGAATCTCTATGCCATTTTTAGAACTAAACTCCAAAAATTACACTATATATATATATATATCTTCTCTCTCTTTTTTTTTCCATTTATTAAAAATTTTTGTGTGTACTGTATGTTCAAAAATCAAATCAGGGTGGAAATGAAAAGAACATTAAAAAGGATATATTCCCTTCACTGAAAGTGAGAATTAAAGAACCAATCACAGAAAACATGAATTATGAATAATATAGATAATTAACAAAGGTTTTACAGATTAACATGACATGGATTAATTGCATCAGATTCATGATCATGGAGAAATCAATCAACTTCAAGAAATCTGCTCATCCACTCCAAGTTGAGAGGATCTTCATTGGAGAAATCAAAGAACTGATCCACATCAAAGCTGATGTTTGAGTCTTCCTCAACCTCACTTGATCTCACAGATGTATTCTCTTCCTTCACTTCTTCTCTGGCTATTATACTCTCAACTTCTCTCTTTTGAGCTTTGCAGCTTTCTTTTATGGAAGTTTCACTTTGTTTCTGTTTCTGGTTTATTTTCTTGCTCAAATGAGAATTCCAGTAGTTCTTTATCTCATTATCTGTTCTTCCTGGTAATCTCCCAGCAATCAAAGACCACCTAAAAAAAAAACCCAGATAAGTTAAATCATTATAATTATAAGCTTTTGGAAGTTTTTTATCAGAATTCTGAATCAAACCTGTTTCCAAGGAGTTTATGAAGCCTAAGTATCAAATCCTCTTCTTGGTCTGATATATTTCCTCTCTTGATATTAGGCCTCAGATAATTCATCCATCTCAGCCTGCAACTTTTGCCACACCTATTTAAACCTGCAAAAACAAACACCTATCAACTCATATTAGTTCAATTAATTAAAAAAGTAGGCAAAAATTAGTTCCATGAAGAAGAAAATGTTATATACCTGCTTTGATTGCAATACTCTTCCACCTTTTAGGACCATGAACTGCAATAACTTCAGCCAATTTTCTATCTTCTTCAGCTGTCCAAGCACCCTTGTTGATTTCTCTCCTAGGGGACAAATTTTCTTCCATTTTCTCAGCCATTTTCTTTTGTTGTAGTTGTACTATCTTTGTTTCTGAGTGACTATATGATAATTAGAGTCAGAGAGAGAATTGGGAATTTAATGAAGAATTAATTGAGACGTATGTGACTTTTATGTAGAGAGAGGGCTCAAGGGGTTCACTGTGTTATCTACCCTTCTTGGTGATGAAATAAATGAAAGAAAAAACTCAACTACCCCTTAAATACGAGAGTGTGTATATATATTTGAAAGATAGATAGATAAATTATGAGAGGAGAGGGAGAGGTTTGGGTTTATTGGGCTATTGGCAATGGCAGCAGACTTGAAGGAAAAGGACAGCCATGATGGCTTTGATGATTGAGTAATGAGAATGCTGTAAAGTTTGTACAAATTCTGCAGATTCTATACAAAGGCTGCTGCAAAGCTACTAAGTATATATCAACATTCAACACCCATTTATTAAAAAATGTACATATTTTGCAAATGGGTTGTGAGTTTGTGACTGCTTTTAGCCTTTTAGTAATTAGGAAATGAAAGAAAAGATGAGCTTGTCTTGAGCCTTGGCCATTTGGGTTAAAAAAATTTGTCTACAAATTAGATATGGCTATGGAAACCAGAAATCCATCTATGATAAGTTATTAAGTTTGTAATGTAGTCACTTTTTGCAAAGACTAAAAGGGGGTTATCTTGTCAATTCAGCTTAATTGAGTTGGTAAGACTTTAGAACTCTACTTGAAAGGTTTGCGGTTTGACTCGTGCCAATGGTTCTTGTTGATGAATGATCTGTAAGTACCACTGGTAAGTCCTTTCTGAGACTTGTGGTATTCCTAACCCGGAGCAGCCTCACCCTCACCTAAATTTAAAGGGGTTACTTTTTTTATCCTTTGAGCATGTGCATAGTAGAGTAGTAGTATTATGTGAAAAGCATGAAGTTTTATGGCAAAAGGGGTCTAGCTAATTAAAGCTAATGGCTATGGCATAGAGAATTAGACAAGGATGTGCATATACAATTATTGTAATTTAACATATTGAAGATGAGAATATGAGATACATAATTTTGTCTTTACAAAGCTATACTTTTCAGAGCCATGAAAAGGAAATAAAGTTATAAGTTAAAAAATCCTTAATTAAAGTGTAGTTGCATAAAGAATATTTGTGACTGGTTAGTAGTTAGACTTAGCTAAAGTTACCTTTATTTTGTTTTGTTCTTATAATGCGCTCTTTAGAGTGTGTGTGTGTGTCTTGACTCTTGACTATGTTTCCTTTCTTTTAAAGGAAAAAAAAAAAAAGAGTTTATATAAACAGGGAAGATCATAGTCTCTAAATGTTAAGAACTTGTCAAAACTTACAGATCATCGATCCAATTAAGGTTAAGGTATATGAGCTAGGTTTTTAGACACATATGACTATATATATCCTATAAAAATACCGTGATCCCTAGCTATCAAAATTCAAAATTGAAATATTCCCATTCCCATGGTAGCAAGCTATTAGCTAGCTAGTTGCTCTTTTTCATCAATTACTATAATAATAACTATTTTTTTTATCCATAACCTTAATTAAGATCATTTATAAAAAAAAAGTTAAATGCACAATATACCGTCAGTGGAGTTTAGCAGACTACACAAGTGGATCCTGAAGGGTGACATGTGTCCCTTAGGGACTAGATTGAAATATTTAAAACTTAATCAATTAAAAAATGAACGTGTCAACTCCACAACCCGATTGTGGAGTCCAAAATTTACACCGCCAGTGTATCAAATAATTACCCTTTAAAAAATGTAGATTTATGTTAGTAGTTTACCTAAGTTGACCTCTTTTCCTTATAGTTAAGTTATTAAGCTAGCTAGTTTGATCTCTTAAATAGCATTCGATGTATAGATGACAATTAAAACAGCAATGCATAGTTTTTCTAAGTGAAACATTTGATTTGACTATAATCACAAAGGTCTTTGATATTACGAAGCATTACATGAGCAAGTTAACCAAATCCGGTTTCTTTCTGTTTATTTTTTTCTCACTAAAAAAAAAAGAACAAAAGAAAGGGTTAACTATAAGTGGAATTAGGTTAATTAGGATTTAGGAAGTTTAACTAGTTTTTTTTATACAAGGGTTAGGTAATTACAAAAGGATATTAATCAGTGATTATACTAATTTAATCTTCTTGGACCGATCGAGAAAAATGTGCCACTAAATTCAACTATTTAATTACAGAGCTGTAGCTATATATAGCTAATAGTTTGGAACCTTGTGGCATGCTGGATCTTCTTATAATATTCATTATTATTATATTTCATTTTTACAGGGTTTCCATGAATCAGCTCTTCTTGAATCATGCAAAGAATAAAGGGAAAAAAACAAGATTAAGTAAATACTTATTATCGAGTTAATTATAGATCATTTGGAATTAATAAATTCTAAAAATATTTCAGCAACTTTGTCACATGCATGAGTCATGACGACACTTCTCAGTGCTAATGTTCTTTTCGTATCAACACTGAAATTAAGAGAGATATTATACATGTAGTGTCTATTGGGATGAGCAAGCAAATGCTTGATAATTAATAAATTATATAATAAGTTTAATCATCAATTACGAAAAATATTTAGATTAAACTATGATTAAGGACAAATTATGGGGAAATTTAGATGAAACTACAGTCTTCAATTAAGGCAAACCTTGTATGAGAAGAAATTATATATGAGACTTTAACTATAGCTGTCTTTTGCATTAAAAAAAAAATAATCTATGATTAATTATGAGAAATTATTAGTAGATGAACAGTCGTCTAACAATACCGACAGTACCATAATTGATCCCAAAATTATGGCATCTAAAGCTCCAAAATTTGATACTGCACTTGATTAAGAGTAAGAGACATGAGTTTCGTGTCTATACATAAATCCAAACAAAGTTGCCTTAATTGAAGTCCATCAAACAAAGAAAAAAGTTTCCGTAATTGCATTTGTATGCATATATTTATGTCAATAGCAAGGACCCATTGTTATTTGAAAATATTTGCCTCCTTTTTGTTTTAATTAAACAAGTCTAGATTTTTGCCTAATAATCTAACACGAGAAACATGTTTTTCTTTCCCCTTAAGATTCTTGGTCCTATTTTTCCTTCCCCGGTCAATGTTAAAACTTAAAATGAATGCATTTCTATTCTATCACTAATATAGATACGTTCCCTGTTGGGAGACTCATTCACCATAATCAGGTGCGTGACACGGGTCGGATCCGGATTAGTAGGTTTTCCTGGATATCGGATGGGATAAAAAAAAAACTAATATAGATATGTTATATAGTAAAAATTTATATAGTAATAGATACAAATATGTTAAGCTCCATATAGTAGTATAGTCTATCATATTTTTCATATTCATTGATCCTTTTTTCAATTCCATAATATATTAGTATTAGCATCATCATTAAATAATATACTACTACTTGCTAAAGTACAATTTGATAAGAATTTTAATTCAGTTTCGGTAAAACTCACCTACAACATTCCTTTCAGTTTCAGCCGTTGCCTTTTCAACTAACCCATTTTATTTAATTTAATCACACAAATATTCATAAAATTTGTGAGAGAGACATACCCTTTTTGTGCTTGAATAATGGGGAACACCGGAACACATTAATT
The DNA here is from genome assembly GCA_001974825.2 of Corchorus olitorius. Lineage (NCBI taxonomy): Eukaryota > Viridiplantae > Streptophyta > Magnoliopsida > Malvales > Malvaceae > Corchorus > Corchorus olitorius. The sequence continues at coordinate 63,242 of AWUE01020783.1, read as the reverse complement.
TCTTAATTGTCGTATAAGAATATTCATATAACCTCCAAAATATCATAGATTGACGCAAATTTTGAATAAACTATATACAGCCAAAAGAAGAACAAGGTAATTAAGAATTATATAATTTTTTTATAGTAATTTTTTTGTTTAAACGAAATGGTATTTCCTTCATTGACCCAAATTGTTAAGGTTTTGCTATTAAGAAAGTGGGCTTGGGTTTCAATTAGTTAAAACTTAGAAGGGCTTCTCACACAAAAGCTAGGGAATAGATTGGCAATTAAAGAGCCTAACCTTAAGATAAAGAGCAGCTCAAAAGCCCAAATAAATTTTGGGCCTCCTCCTAGATTGAACCCCAAACATTTGCATTTGGTTTGGATTTTGTTTTAACCTGTTCGACGAAAAGCCACAAAGAAACATACCAAAAGCAATTAAACCTGGTCAGAGTACCATGTTCAAAATAAGCAGCGAAATCTTGACCCTATCTTAGCATTTCCATTGCATTGCATGTTGTCACCAACTTTTACGTGCACCAATTGTTGACAAAAACCTCCATCATAAAGTCTGAACATTTATTATCAGAAATTTGCTGCTCTTCAAAAATCAAAATTTCCCCTGGACCAGCTGCGCTACCTATATCTTCAAATCCTGACGGTCCATTAAAGTTCCCTCATTGGACCATCAATGTTTCAAAAATATTTAAGAATCTCATGGAACATGGTCGTAGCAAATCGTGGCTCTTAAAAAGCCCTTTTGGCCATATTCCAATTTTCTTCTTTTGTCTTCATAATGAGAAATGAGATATACATATATATTTATGTGATGGCCACGTCTGCAAAAAACTCAGAAGGAAATGAAAGAGAGGGCACGAAACCCAACGCAGCCATTAGCAAAACAGATGCAGATACAGTGCCTGAGAATATAAGACGAGAAGAGCTTTGTTTGTGTTTTGAAGAAAAATCAAAATTTTCTTTTTTCCTTTTTGTTTTTTGAAGTTTGAGCTCTTTAAAACCCAAATACAATACAACCCTCCCTCTCTCAAGCCTCACAACTATTCAAAGTCACAGTAAAAAGAAAAGAGTTAGAAAGAGAGAGAAGGAGAAGTCTCTCTTTCTCTTGTGTTTTCAGTTCCTAGAGAAAGGTGTAGAAAAAGATTTTGTGTTGTTAAAAAAATAGATAGATAGATATTCATCATAATCATAATCATGAGTAATTGGTTGGGTTTTTCTTTGACTCCACATCTTAGAATCGATGAAAGCTTTTCCAGAGAAGACCATGGAGCTTTCTCTTCCGTCATGCCTTTGCGCTCTGATGGCTCTCTTTGCGTCGTTGATCCTTTTCGTCGCTCTTCTAATCCCCCACCCGAAGGTTTTTGCTTCGTCCCTTTCTTTTTCTACTGTATAACTTTGCACCATGCATGTTTTTTCTTTTTAAGGGTTGAAAGTTCCTGTTGCATGCGAGAAAAGTTTCCTTTTTTGGAAGATCTTACAAAAACAAGAAATGGGGAGTTTTTTTTTTCTTCTTTTTGATTTCCGACAATGATTTTTTTGGCAGATTGGAGATATGAAAATGGAATCGGTGGTGCAAGTGCAAGCGAGGAAGGTCCCAAGCTTGAAGATTTCTTGGGGTGTTGTTACTCAAACTCTCCATCTGAAGATCAAACCAAAGTTTATTGCCAAACCCAACAAGAAGACCAAACCCAAAACAATGTTTCAACTAGAATCAATGTCAATGTCGCCCCATGTTATAACGGAGACATGGAAAATGGAGAGGATTTTTCTAATCCATCTTCTTTGATCCAAGCTTTTCATTACAATGAAAACACTCAAACCCTAATAGCTAGTGACAACCTCCAACAGTGTGACCCAAACCCAAATCATAACCAAAATAATGGAATCTACCATGTTCCTTTCGACGGTGCAACTTCGGTTTCAGGGTTCAAATCTTGGTTGAGACAAACCCCATTTTCTAGTGGGAAAAATGGTTCAAGTACTGAAGGAAGTAATAATAACTTTCAAACACTCTCTCTTACCATGAGCCCAAGTTCTCAAAATGGGTCGTCGACCATTGATGCAATTGCACCATTGGAAGTAGTTGACACTCGCAAAAGATCTGGCGGGAAGACACTAGGCAAAGAACCAGTTCCTCGCAAATCTATTGATACTTTTGGTCAAAGAACTTCTCAATACCGTGGTGTTACAAGGTATAATTTTTTTTCTTTTTATTTATTAACCCATTTTTATAATGTTAGTATTTATGTTTGGTCTGAAAATTTAATAGACATCGATGGACCGGAAGATATGAAGCTCACTTGTGGGACAACAGCTGTAGAAAAGAGGGACAAACGAGGAAAGGGAGGCAAGGTAAGAAAGAACATTATCAAGTTTAATGTTTACTTATTTTAGTACTATTTTTCTAATCTTATATGGTCTAATTAGAAAGAATATATATACTAATGCTTTTATGTTATGTTTCATTCACTCTCCTGGTTCTCTCTCCCTCAATCCTTCGATTCTCTCTGCAGTTTATCTTGGTAAGTGAACTCCTATATCCTTTTGCATGTCTTTTCTTTCTTAAACAATTTAATGATTTTTAACTTTTTATAGAGTATTTAACTATAAGAACAAAGGAGACATTGGGTTTTGTGCAATTTTTATCTTATTTTGGGGGGGTTTTTTAATCCTTTTACTAATTCTTTTTGTTTAAAAAAATGTGACTGATTCAGGTGGTTATGACAAGGAAGATAAAGCAGCAAGAGCTTATGACTTAGCTGCTCTCAAGTATTGGGGTCCAACAACTCATATAAATTTTCCTGTAAGTTTGTAGATAAACTATATGCATTGGGGTTTCAACAGTTTATTTTATTAATTAAAGTACCAATCTTTTGCTACTGTCCTTTTAGTTGAGTACTTATGAGAAGGAGCTGGAAGAGATGAAGAACATGACCCGTCAAGAATTTGTAGCTCATTTGAGAAGGTATATTTTTATATTTACAAAGTCTTTAACTTTTATAGTTTTATATTGAATTCAAAGATGAAGGGGGAATTAATGAAAAAGAGAAGAAAAAAGGACAGACAAATGAAGTTGTAACATTGATGAAAATGTTACTCTTTTGACAGGAAAAGCAGTGGTTTTTCAAGAGGAGCTTCAGTTTACAGAGGAGTGACAAGGTAATGGCAGGGGAAAATGACACCCTCAATGATAAAGTTTTCCATTATTTACTGTATTTTGCAGCCTTTTCAATTGTATACTATTAGACAATAATAGACAGACATTATTATGCACCCTAAGTCAGATGATCTTAATTCTAAAATGTGTTCCTTAGGGTACAACATTATTTGAAAGGCCATTCAACTTTATAATCTATCAATCTTTCCTCTTACATGTCAAGCTTTTTTCTTCTTTCCTTGGTTAGGCACCATCAACATGGAAGATGGCAAGCTAGAATAGGAAGGGTTGCTGGTAACAAGGACTTGTACCTTGGAACATTTAGTAAGCTTCACTTCCTCTTTTTCCCTTTCTCTTTTAACTTTTGGTTCATTGCTTTAGTCATTGTGCCTTTGTCTTAGTATCTTTATCATGACTTTTCAATCAATTAAGCTATAGAGTGATTTGAACATTAAATGGTGGCATATAATGTGAAATGTTAACTTTGATGAAATTGGTAGCTTAATGATGATATGAATTAGTAACTTATGGTTCATTATAGGCACACAAGAAGAAGCTGCTGAAGCTTATGATATTGCTGCAATTAAGTTTAGAGGAACAAGTGCTGTGACAAACTTTGATATAAGTAGGTATGATGTAAAGAGAATTTGCTCAAGTTCTACTCTTATTGGGGGTGACCTTGCAAAACGCTCATCGAAAGACTCTGCGCCCCATGCTATTGAGGATTATAATTCATGTGCTTCATCAACATCAGCTCAACCCCCTCTAGCCATAACGAATGGCGAAACGTCCGATGAATTGGCTGAAATGGTTTGGAGTGCAAATTCAGATGATCTTCAACAGCAGCATCAAAATGGGAACACTAATAATGATGCAACCTTGGCAAATTCAAGTAGCCGGAATTCTTCCAACCCACAAAGTCCTAAATGCTCAGTTGGATTGGGTAGTGAGTTTGGCATTGGTGGAGACTTCTCTCAGGGCTTCTTCTCCTTGCAGGTTCCAAAGTATGAAAATCATCATCAAGTTCCAATGTTTGCACTTTGGAACGAGTGATGAGACATAGTTAAATTGTTGTAAGAATTTGAGACACTAACTGATGAATGATAGAGAAGTGGGGTTAGTTTCAGCATAGGAATCTAGGAAGAGTGTAGGATATTATGTCAACACAAGATATCATGGATTCAATGGTTTTAATCTTAGATGTATTATTAGTTTCATTATGATTTCACTGTTTCATTCACCTTATCAAAACTAAACATAGCAAGGAATCTATAGAGATAAGTTGAATGCAGTGGAAATTTATGTATCTTCAGCTTGAAAGCAAGAAAATATGATTATCTACCAATTATTACCATTCTCTTTTTCCTTCTTTAATCTGTTGGCATTCAATGCATTAATTTCTTGAATTATTGTGTTTCGATCTCCCCCTAAGAAAAAAAAATGGGTTCTTTTCTTTTTGGATATATATGAAAGGGACAAAAGTTTAAAAGCTAAAAACGTCAGAGAGGAAAATCAAAGCATGGCCAGTTGGAAGCATGCTGCTATTTCATTTCCAAGCAATTCAGCCAGCAAAAGTTCTTTTTCTACTGTCACAAAACAATGGCTCACATCATCTATATACCATAGCTGCAGGCTGGCCAGCCTTTGTTATCTGAATCTTTCAAAATAATTGAACCCAAATCTTGCCTTCAATCCCAAACATGGTTTAGTCTCTTAAAAAACAGAGTAATGCAGGATTAATCTAAAAAAACAGGATTAAACCTGTTTGGGAAGTGAGAAACTAAGAAGATCCAGATAGAAATAAGTCAAAGCTGGATACCCTTTGACTAAAATATTGAAAAAAAATTAGAAAGAGAGAGAATGAAACAATGGAAGCCTGCTTTGGTGTTTGCTGAATCTAGCTAGTAGGCTAGTGAAGGGGGAAGTGCCTTAATTTGCGTGCCTTGAAGCTTTTACTATGTGAAGTTGGCTTGGCTTTGGCTTTGGCTTCAAGTTCAACATAAAGGAAAGGAAAAGAATGGGTTAATTAATTAAAGCCCACGCCTCTTGATGCCACGCGACGCCACCCTCCAAAAGCATCAGGCGACAAAAACACTTGTCTATGTGGTCGGTTCCTCCTGGCTCTTCCTCTGGTTTTGGCCACGTCAACTTTGAAATCACCGTTGTTTTTGTCCTCCTACTATTGAATATAAATAAAAAAAAAAGACATTAATGTTTGGTAATAAAAAGAAAGAAATGGAATGCATGTAAAAAACCAAAAAAAAAAGCTTCCAATTTGAAGCAGGGGATGGAAAAGATGGGAAAATATAGGGATTTCGGTGATTTAATTGGGAGCATTTACCAAAGTTGGAGAATATGTACGGATTAAGAGAGTGTTGCAGGCAGAAAATTTAGAGATAGATTCTTGGCAGAAGTGGGTATCTACATATATCTAGGCAGAAAAGCAAAAATAAGAAAAAAAAAAAGAACCTGAAACATCTTATTACAGAAGAACAAGGGAGAAGAAGAAGACAAAATCCCAGAGGGACAAGATACTTCATGCAGAGACATTTCCCCATCAAACTCTTCCTTCCAAAACACAATCTAAACCTGTTACATCCTAATGTAAATAAATCTATGCAATAGATATTGTAGAGCTGGAGATAGCCATTAGGGCAAGATTTGTAATAAAAGTTACTGTTTCATATCTTTAATATAGCCATAGCTAGGGTTAATGGTGTGGAGGATATATAGGATAGGGGACCTAACTAGCTAGGATTTATAGGGTACTTTCATTTTGCATGGTTTTGGGTTCTGTTGAGATATGTTGAAATTAGTAGGACCTTTTCCAGCTATGGGTGTTATTTGCTTTGTGCTTTTGGTTCTGATTTGGACAGGACATGGGGCTATGACATTGTAATAGTAATTGTATTATTACAAAAGTTGCATGAATATGAAAAACCCCCATTTTGTTTTTATTTGACTTGTTTTTCTTTTTAATTTGGATGGATTTTTGTCTTTGTTGACAATTATCAGATTGAAGATAAGAATGAGATAAGATTGATTGCTCCATCAATTATGCACTAATTGACATTTGAAGAGCAACTTGGAAACCCAAACCGGGCATTTCCCAACTCAGATCATGTCAGAATCTCTTGAAAATAAATGAGATTTTAAAATTGGTCAACGGGAAAAAAGAAAAATTATCAACATGGGTTCATTAAGAGAAATGATGAACAAGCTGCTGATGGAAAAGCAGTGATTTGTGTGAGGAGTGGTGGCCATATAGTGATCAGTTTCTGAAAACAGGCCTTGTAATAGAAACATAGCATCAAGTTCCAAGGCACTTCTTTAAATCTTAATCATAATAATGCAATCCATATGGAAGTGGAAGGAGGAAGGAAGAAACCTTTATTTTATGGCCCATCCCTCCATTTATTTTATGTTTCTAATAATAATAATCCTTTGGCTGTCTCTGCAATTCCAACACCTCCTTAAGCTGCCTGCTTCTTTCTCTCTCTCACAGACAAAACACACTAGTGTTAGTGTAAGAATGAATGAACTTGGTTTGGTTAAGCAATGCAATGACTTGTTTGCCATTGACATAATGCCAAAATAACATCACTTTCAAGGAGGAGGGGGGGGGGGTGGGATTTGGGGGTTATTTATTAGGAATAAGGGTTATACAAAAAGGGGTTATTGATGAGACAAGAGCAAGGGCTTTAGATCCTTTGTTTTTTAAATGTGTAATATCAGTAAGGGAAGGAAAGGACAGTAATTGAGGTGCTGACAGAAATTTGGGAGAGTGTAAAGAGACTGCGGTTGGTGCGGCTGGTGACAATGGATGCGGCCAAACATGCTTCTTGCTCTAGCTGTAGCTGCACTGCACTGCACTATCTATAATGCAAAACCAAAGGCCTGGCTGGCTGCTTCCTCTTCTCTCCATCTCTCTCCCATGTGACCCTTGCTCTTTTACAGTTTTACTAGAGGTAACCTTTCCTTGCCCCTACTCTCCTAATAAAAGTAAAAAAGTTCAGTGAATCTTTTGTTACGTAATTTCTTAAAGGCAACTAATATAATACATTGTCATTGGAGTTTAGCAGATTATACAAGTGAGTCTTGAAAGGTGACATGTGTCCTCTAGGGACTATATTGAAATAATTAAAACTTAATTAATTAAAAAATTGGACATGTATCAACTCCACAACCCGCTTGTGGAGTCCAAAATTTACACCGCCAGTATATCAAATAATTACCATTTATTAAATGGTAAAATTAAAAGTACCACATTTTATTCAAATAAAAGGATTTGTAGTGTTGTAGGTTCAACTCTCACAGAATGTGAGTTTGTTTGTAATTTGTTTGTTTATTTGATAGGTATGTAGTTTATTTATGGTATAGTTTCTAATTTGGGTTGAATTCTCATTTAAATGTTTGGATATAGAGATTTATTTGAATTGTAATGAGATTTCACTGGGTTTGTTTGTTGGGGAAGGGGTTTATTGGTTCATAGATTAGCATTTCGGTATTGTAGCTAATCATATAGCGGTGTACGAGTCTACCTGTACGTTTGTAATCCCAATCTCTTTAAGAAATGAATTGATTCTTATCTAAAAAAATAAATAAATGCTTGTCTAAGACTAAAATACCAATCTTATTGCCAAAAAAAGACTAAAATACCAATCTGTCAAAAAAAAAAAAAAGACTAAAACACCAAAACCTATGGACTCAATCAATCCATTGGTTAGTACAATTTTTACTGTAGTCCGTTTTTATTGTCAAATGGAACATTTAGGCATGGTTTTTAAAATCGGGCCGGTACTAAAATCGGTGATGGTTTCGGTCGACGGTTCGACCGATTCGACCGTCGGTCCAGTCTGATAAATACATTTTACGGAAATTGTTGGCATTTTACCTTTTAAATATTATATAAGGTACATATATATCATATAAAAGCATTTGGTGCAGTGGTTTAAGTGTGTTTTTTTGTTACCCACAAGGTTGTGGGTTCAAAACTCACCACTTTCAAAAAAAATTTCAAATTTTCTTAACTATCAAACCGGTTTTATCCGGTTAAACCCGATCCAACCGATTTTTACCCGGTTGTTGACCATGTTGACTAACTGCGTTTCCCACCCCTTTAAGGACTGGACATGCCAGCGGTTCCCGATTAAACCGGTCCGACCGGCCGGTCCGGTCTGGTTTTGAAAACAATGCATTTAGGCATTTGGGTTTGGGCTTTTTAAGTAAAACTAAAAGCGACATTAAGTTTTTTTAAAAAAAACCTATAGAAATTTATTTAATAAATTCATTTTTACATAATTATATCTTTTTTTTTCCCTAACATCTTTATCAGATCATGCAAAATTAAACAGAAACTCCTTTCATTTGCCTAAGCTAAAGACTCAACTCAAGTAAATTTTATTGGTTTTATCATAGGTATCTCTAAGCCCTTTGAACATAATAATAAATCTCTTTCGAATATGTAAGATAAAAACTCCCCCAACAAATGTATTTCCAAAGATTCGAACCTATATTATCATCCTTATCAGAATAGTAGAAGCCGCCTCTATTTCAACCAATCACTTTGTTGGTCCAACTCAAGGAAATTTGATCATTTAACACAACCTGCTTTGGGCTTATCATGAACCAATGGGCTAAAAATTACAATTAGTCAGGGCTACAAACAAGAAGGCTAGTTTTGACACTTGGTCTTAGCCCAGATGCATGAGACTCGTGGGTCTCAACTCTCAAGTCCCAACTCCCTCGGCTTCTCTTCTCTCGGCTCCACCCAATAGAACATAGTAGTACTTGTTGAAATTTGTTTATAGCACTTAACACTTCATGGTAACCATAAATTTAGTCAAAAGTGACAACTAGAAATTAATATCATTAGACAAAAAGGATAATACCCATTATACCTACATATATCTTTCAATACAATGACTTCATCTAAGTCGTCAAAGTCACTTTCCTCTTAAACAAGCCAAAGAGGAAAACACATGCAACGTAACTGTTAACTACATAAGTATGACTTGACTTTTCTTTCCGTTTTGTACTCTCTTGTACTATGAAATCAATTTCCATCAATTTTTCAAACAAATATAATGTCAATTACATTATTATGTTCTAAACTTTTAACAAAGTGGGTTCTTTTGTATTTTTCTTCCTTTGCAACTTTATTTATATGGAAAATAATTTTTCATGCATGTGGAAAAAGCCTAGAAAATACTCATTCATCTCTCAAATAGAGAAATACTTTTGGTGGGGCAGCAAATGGGTCATGGCACATGTAACACAAAATTTTGGGCTCATTTTATGGGGTATCATCAAGGATCTTAGTAGTATTATGGGCCATAACTTTACATCCAAAAGTCCAAAAACCCATGATTAACCCAATGAAAATTGGTCCACATAATCCTTGCTCTTTGAGAGGACAAAAACAAATCAAATGAAGAAAAAAAAAAAAAATCCATCAAGGCCGTTGACAACAAATGAACCAAATCTTGTAATTTCTCTTACATTTCTGTTTTATCTTTTTCTTCTCTTGTCTAAAGAGTAAAAGGGACAGGTGTTATTAAGATTCTGTCTCTATGTAAAAAATCATCAATCACCCAAAATTAGCCCCCAACCAACCGTTGAAGCCCGCCTTGTCTCTCTCTCTTTGCTGTGCCATCTCTGACCTGAGGAGGTGAAAAAATAAAAACAAGAAAGTTAAAGAAAATAACAAAAAAGAAAAGAAAAAAGCTTTAATCTTTCTTCACCAATGCATTTTCTCAACAACCTGTTTGACCCATTCCTCTTCTTATGAATTGTTTTTTTGTTGGGTGTGTTTTTCTAAGAAATGAAGAATATCTTAAACAAAAAAAAACAGAAACTAAGTTCATTGTACAAGCCCTGAAAATGTCTCCCATCCCTTGTTTCTTTTGAATTTTCACGAAAAGACAAGAATCCAAAGCTTAGGGAGAATTAAAAGAAAAAAAACCCAATTTTTATTTTGATTCATTGCTTTGATTTGATCCTTCCAAAAGGGGGAAGGAATTACAAGTACCCAGATTCAAAACAAGCTCTCTTTTTTTGGCCAAACCCTAAAATTTTTTGATACCAAATCTTTGAAAAACCCTAGATTTTGGATTGGGTGGAGCAGAAGTTAAAACAAGTCCAAGAATTTGGAAGGTGGAATCAAGGAAGAATCCTGGCTGATATTGAAAGCTTAGTCCAAAGCTGTTTGAAGACTTTGAAAGCTGAGGAAGAAAAAGGCAAGAATTTTGGGTTGTACCCAAAAGTAAAAGCTGAAGAATGCTGCAAAATCTTTAAATTTAACCTCCGAAAAGGGTTTGGATTTGCTTAGCTTTTGTTTATTCTCATGGAACCGCCATTATCAAGATTGCTGCTTCTGAGTTTGGGCATTTTGCTTATAATCTTTGCTGATCTTGCTGAGTCACAATCACCTGATAGAAGTCCACCACCACCACCTCCGCCGTCGCGTCCTCTTCCGCCGCCTAAAAGTCCTTCTCGCTCGCCACCGCCTCATCGCCCCCCACCTTCTCGTCGACCACCACCACCGCCATCAAAGCATCACAGAAATGGAACCTCTCGCCATAGACCACCGCCTCCTCCACCACATTCAAATGCTCACAAGCTCAATATAGGGAAAAAGATTGGGCTTTTGTTCATTGGCATTGCCATCATCCTGCAGATTGGTGTTGTGGGGTTCTTGGTTTTCAAGAGAAGACAGTTGTTGAAAGTCAAAGGCGCATACGAGACTTGCTCGTCTTCTTCATGAAATTGATTATTTCCGCCAAGTGTTTCACTTACATTTTGCGATTCAATTCTTTCCGGGGAGTTCTTATATATTGGATTGAGAAAAAAAAAATCTTTGATGAGCTGAGAAAGAGGATTACATATATATTTTGGGGTCCTTACTGAGATCCTCTGTAAATGGGTAATTGTTGATTGGTAATTTTCTTCTTTTTATTATCTCTCTCAAAATCTTCTTGTTACTCTCTCTGCCTGTTAATTCTTTCATTTTTCTTTACTTCTGTCTACACGTCTTGTAATTCAACTTAGAAGAAGAGCTTTAACTTTCCATCAACTGTTCTTAACCTTCTTTTCTCTCTACTAACTTGTTCAGACAATGTAACAATGTTAGGAATCATGGAAGGAATACAATGATTTGGAAACAATTTCTCTTGTCTTTGGTTATTTATTCCCTTGCTTTTGACTTATGATTTAGATAAAGAATGCTTCAAGTTAAAATCTATGGTGTCTTAAGGTGATAGGTTGTATAATTGTAGTTTTCCCTCATTTAGAACAGCTTTGAGATGTATAGCTTGCTTAGATACCTTCATTAATGTTTTCTCTTAGTAAAGCATGATTAGTCTTATTCCCTATGATTTTGTGAGTCTTGATGATAATTTTCCTGTTTCTTGATGTTTTCTCTTAGAATCATCTAAGAATCTGTTTTATTGACACTGAAGGAAGCCTACAAAATTAGCTTTTAGGATTTAATGCATGGATGTTATGTCCTTGAAAATTAGACTGCTTTGCTATGCTGATTTAGAAGTTTTTGAGATATTTCCTTCAGTGAATCAAACTTCTGAAAAGATGTGTGCTGTTGTAGCCGGATAGGTCATCAGAGAAATTGTTGCAATTTTCCATATATGTGCTAGATAAATTGATGTTTTACCTCTGTTATTGATATGAATATTCAATAGAGGAATGTGTACTTTGTAATAGCATTCTTAGGTGCCTAACATATGTGCTTTGTTATGTCATTGTATGCAATTCTTTTTTCTGTTTTGGTTTGGGATTATGAATATTCAATAGAGGAATGTGTACTTTGTAATAGCGTTCTTAGGTGCCTACCATATGTGCTTTGTTATGTCATTGTATGCATTTCTTTTTTCTGTTTTGGTTTGGGATTGGGGAGTAGGCAGTGTGAAATGAAGATACATTACTGTAGAAGTTAAATTGTATTCATTAATGCTTTACAAGTTTACATTGCATTTGCTGCTTCTTGCTTGAGAAAATATTGTGAATATCCCCATGAAAAAATCTACTTCATGCCTAGAACATAGCTTGTACATTTTTTTGGGTGATCAAATATATAGAACTGCTAGAGCCATCCATGTTGTAGTTTATTTAGGTCTATTTTCATGTATTGTTCTTGACGGATGTTAGCTGTAGGAAGTTCCCACTGTCATCGGAATGATGCTTCATAATAGAACTCATTAATACACCGAAATGGCTAGCTACTATTGTCTTCTAGTCAATCTATAGGTGATTATCTGTTTTGTTATTTATTGATGTTATTGAAAGTTGAAACTACACTTTCTTTCCCTTTGATTAGGCCCGTATGCTAGCATTTTAAATTCGGGAAATTAGGAGGTCCGAGTAACAATGTTGTTGAGATGAATGATTCAAATCTTAATTTGTTCTGTTACATTGTCTCTTTTGGTGGATTTATCATGTATAATTGTAGAGAACAAATTGTTAAGTACCAAGTCTGTTTAGTTTGGTGGTTTGGTTTGCCTTCAATAGGGTTGGTTAAGGTGGCCAATGAATGGCTTAAAAATACAGTATTAGTTTTTTTTCTTTACTTCTAAATTAGTTGTTCATACTTTCATATTAAAATTGATGCCAAATGACTTGCAAACAGAAGGTTGTTTGAAAGAGACTGTCTGCAACAAATATGTAGTAATTAGCCTTAATTTGGCCAAAAAATATGATCAGCTCTTTCTAGTTAGGCAATAAGAGTAAGATTCTCTGCATGGTTTAAGTATCAAATTTGGAGAACAAAATCATCAAGACACGCAAGAAGCAACTCAACTTTCCAGTTGGGGTTTTGTTTGAAATTAGCTTTAGCATCCTACTTTAATACCAAACATGGTTAAAAGTATTAGCTAAGATGAGCTGTTTGTTGTGGAAAGATAGTTTGATTATGTTTTGCTGGAAACAACTATGTAGCAAAGTTTAACAAATTTGCCCAATTGCTTCTCTGGACAATGGAAAAGGTTGTTATTTTGTTAAACTTATGATTTTTTGGTACCCCATCCGGTATCCAGAGCTTTCTTCTGACTAATTCGGATTCAACCCACGTTGCGTTAAACTTATGATTAATTAAGTTGTTAATCACTCTATATTTGAGGAGTCAACCACATTCAATATAGAGTGATTAACAAGGTGCCAACCACATTCATACCAAGTATGGGGAATTGCCCAAAAATAGAAAACTGATTAGCAAATAGAGAATTTGTGATTCAAATCTAAATTTTGGAGGTGGGATGTATTGGGATTCAACAAGTAGATTTGGTAAAATAGTTTTTAAATTCATGTTTTTTTATTTCTTTCAACTAGATTTGGATTTGTTGGTAATTAATCAATCTGTTGTGGATCTAAAATCTGGTTCCCCTTAGGAATCCAGCTTTGTTGTTCCTTTTTTATTAATTTATTCATTCGGAAATATTGAGTTTGAACGTTGGGCTTAACTAAATCCATCAACTTGTCACAATTGGGGCAGCAACAATACATTTGCTGGCCGAATTTGGGTAAAGTGGACTCCTAAGAAAAACCATTTTATAGCCTCATAAAACGAATTATGGATCAAATTGATATATGGGTTCTTTTTGGTTTGATTATTAGATGTTTCTTTTCTCCTTTTTTTTTTTGACAAATACAACAAAAAAGAATGAAAATAGAAAAGAAAAACTATAAAATTTAAACATTTCTATAAGTTAGACTTAAAGTTGGTTCATTCATTAATTATAATTAATTAAACATTAGTCAGTTAATAAATATAGCTTTAGCTTAGTTAAGAAATTGAGGCAATTATTAATGCCTTGACAGTGCATGCAAGTCCCCCTACAACAAAGCTGAGAGATGCTCAAACAAAAAATTAATAAAGGCACTATTCCTTTTTTTTTTTTAATACTGTCAAAAACCGCCACTGCGGCACTGCTTATACTATATACTTTCATTAATGCTTTTCTTAATGTTGTTCACCACATTTCATTTCTTTTATTAATTACTACCTTTTTTTTTTAATTCCTTTTGGCTCATCTTACTATCTTAGTCCATAGGGGAAGGGAAGCCTTGCTCTATCAAGTTTTAATTTTTTTTTTAAAAAAAACTTCAAACAAGTTCATAAAAGCATATATATATATATAATTTGGAAAGCAAGCTTTGTTAGAAGTTAATGCAAAGCTTGAAAAGTAATAATCTGACAAGCTATAACCTAGAGACAATGTTATATATGGACCTGATGGCTAAATGGTGATTTATTGGGTATGTTGGGTGGCAACTTAAAAACTTACTTAGCCATCATCAAAAAAAGCAATGGGGCATGAAAAGTTTGAGCAATAATTGTTCTGTCGAATTATAATTCCTGCAACTATAGGGTAAAATGACGAACAATATAATGTCCAAACTGAAAACAGGGCTCTGATGTTTCACATGTCATTTGGGCCCCCTCCCCCAAAGCTAATTGGATTTTGATTTCTCAAATTTTTCTTTGGAATATTTGGAGGGGTAATAGTAATAATAATAAATATAAATCCTAATAATAATGTACAAAGCAAAAGCAGAAACCAAAAAGGAAACAATGCTTGGTTTATAAAAAAGTTACTAATTTCAGACCTTAAAAAGCAAGAAGAGGATATGATTCCAGTCAAAGAAACAAGTCTAGAAATTGGAAACATGTTTCCTCCCAGGGAAGAAGAAGATAAAAGTGAGTTCTCAAGGAAGCAACAAATAGATATATGGGCCTACTCTCTCAGAAAACAAAGCTGTCCTAGCCACAACTTCATCAATTGATAGATGGAAAATTTGACCCACCAAAAACCAAGTGCTTTTTTGGCCTATTTATATATAATAAGTAGAGATCATAGACTTCCATTATTGAGATTTGAGAGACCTTCATCAACTATCTGCAGAAGCAAAAATATCAGGGATTGAGAAAAGGACAAAATTTCATTTAATTTGTACTCTTTTTTAAAAAAATTGAACTATTGAATGAAAGTGAAACTTGAATTTAGTCATTTACCTGAATGGACCCCGGAATTGGATGCAAGATCAAGCCATGAATCAGTAGTAGTACTAGTGTTCCTTGGTGTCCAATTATCCCCAAAGAATTGGTGCACTGGTTTTTGGGTTTCATTATGATTATGATGATGATGATGATCTTTTTGTAACTTGATTGGCCTTGCTAACTTTATATCAGTCCCCAAAACAAAGCAATGCTGCTCTTCTTCATCTTGTTCTTGTTTCTGATATTCTGACTGATGATTAGGGTAGCTTTTGTATGAACTCAATGCTTCTGTCAATGGCTGATTAAAAGAATCAGCTACAATTCTCACACTACTCCCTGAAGCTTCGGGAAAGAAAGATCTCTCAATATCCAAAACACCCTCTTTTGTTCCATGAACATACCTATAATATTAATAAAACAATAAGGCCACTGAAACAGATTAAGGAGGCAGAAGACTAAAATAATCAAAGGGTAATTAAACAAAACCTGTAATCTTTATCAGGCTGAGAGTTGTAAGAAACTGAGGTTGCAGAGTCCAAGAAATGGTGTGGTGAAGTGGAGGAATTATGAGAATAAAGGAAAAAGTTACTAGGGTTCTGATTATGGGTGTAGATTTCAGACGAAGAAAGTGGGGAAAAAGAGAAGGACGAATTTGAAGAAAGAGAAGAAGTGGAATTCATGGAAAGGTTTGATCTGTTGATTGATGGAAGTGCAATTGTTGTTGTTGTTGATGATGATGACGAAGAAGAATTAGTAGTAATAAGTTCCACTGGCTTTCTTGAACGGCTTCTGCCTCTATGCATGTGTCTTTCACAGTATTTGGAATCTGGGTAAGCTTCTTTTGAGCATCTCCATTTTTTCCCATCTGTTCTTCTGCACCTTCCTGGCTCTGGGTCTGCTTTTCTGCCAAATCCCACTTGAAAACAACCCCACCCAACTGCAACAAACAAATTAATCCCAAACTTTCATTTTATCAAAAAAAAAAAAATCCCAGAATCACAAAAACAGAGTTAATTGAAATAAATAAATACTTACTGGGTTGGTGAGGGAAGAGGCGAGAAGCTAAAGAAGAATCCAAACTTCTTTTGACAGAAAAAATGAGTTCAGGTGGAATAGGAACACCTGAAACCATGTATTTGTAAATGAGAGCTTGATGTTCAAGCTCTTGCCACTGAGTTGGAGTAAATGGGGATCTACTTCTTGCTGCAGTAATCATCTTTTTTAAAAGCCAAACAAGAAAAAAAGGAAAAAACCTAAGATATTTATACTTAAGTAAAATCTGTTTCAGGAAGGAAACAAGAAAGAACCAATGATCTAAAGACCTTTCTCTCAGAAAAGAAGAGTTTTTTTGAAGGGTATTTTTAATTTTTTTTTCTTTCACAAATTTTTGCAGAGTCAATTGGGAAGCAGTTGCAGAATCTTCTTTCTGTGCATGGATAAAACTAAATGGTATTCTGATAAAAATGGCTGCCACCTCTCCTCTCTTCCCTTCTGCTCTTATTATGACTGCAACTCTGCTATGCTGCTGCTGCTACCGCTGCCTTTGTTGCTGCTTTTGTCTCTGACATCTTTACAAAAATCCATAAACGAATTAAATGTGTAAAGAAAAAAGGAAAGAAGAAACAAATTACTTGTATTATTATGAAATTGAGAAATACCCTTACCCTACAATCTACATAATACGCACTTGTATACTACTAAAGTACAAAATACTACTAGGGTTAAGATTATAGAGTAGTATTATACGTAGAGAAACTAGAAGATACTAGTACTTGTATAATGTACATGCAGGGAGAGGGCTTTAATTTGCTTTTTTCTGTCTGATCATCTCCATGTCATTCTTCTTAAAATGAGTGCCATCTCATTATGTCAAGCTTCCATAGTAGTATTACTCTATATACATAAATTTATTTTAGTGGATGGATAATGCTGGTTTCATTTTTTTTTATTTTTCTTTTGTTCACAATTTTCGAATTAGGTCGGTTCATTAAGGTATCTATCCCTCTCTTTTTTTTTTTTTTGGGTACTGAATCTATCCCTCTCTTAGTGATAGTTTTCTTTTGGGATATAAAGTATGAATCAATCATTTGAACTAGATATCCATGTATATAATTTCAATGTGTTAATTTTTAGCAATCATGGTTTTATATATATGGTAAAAGTTGGAGAAATGTTTTTCATTTTGAGAAAGTAAAACATTATTTTGAAACATGTTAGCTTAATGTCCGAAATCTCCACTGTAATATCACAAAAATGACACTTTGCTTCATAATCTTTTTTTGTCCAACTTTGTCCCTGAAATATGAAATAAGGTTATTTTGCCTCCTGCCATAACAAAATTTATTCACCTGCGTGCATGTAACTAACGGGTCTGTTAACTCGAGGTTGTCTGTGATGTGGAATTTTCATGTCAACCTTTTTTACCCTCCAGAAATTGATAAAAATCTAGGTGGAGCCCATTATGTAGCTGACATGGAATTTCCACGTCGACAAAAAATCTCAAGTTAACAGACATGTTGGTCACGTGCACGCAAATGATTTAATTCTGTTACGGTAGAGGGCCAAAATGTCTTTATTTCATATTTCATGAGACAAAGTTGGACAAAAAAAAATTAGGAGGCAAATTGTCTTTTTCGTGATACTTCTAGGGATTTTGGTCCTTTTTATTAGGTTATTTTATGCAAATTATACGAAATATATATTAATAAAGAGATACAAATTGGAAAGTATCAATGTGATTGCCATTGGTGAAGCTAGCAAACTTTACAGAAGAAAAAGAGAAGTCAATATTTCTGTGTCATAGTGAGGCAAAAACAGATGCACAAGAAAAGGCAGATTAAAACGCAAGCTGAGGCCTCAGCCTGCTTTGCCTTGGCTTGGCCCTCCCTGCTTTTTGGTACGGACGGATGCCTTCCTTCTTTTTTCAAAAGTTCACACTGCATCATTGATATTTTCATTTTTTTATTTGATTTATTTTTTATTTTAATTGATACTTAAAAATAAAAAAAAATAGTACAAAATATTTAAAAGAAGAAAAAAAAATCTAAAACTGAATACGACATTTTAGGTTTTGGACATAGGTGCATTTCGTTGGATAAGGCTTATGAATCCAAGAACCAAAAACATTAAAAACTCATGCCAACGACAGACATATGATCAGTTCCTAAGATTTTACTATATTTATTTACTACAACTTACTACTACTTATATATCTTTACCTAAGGAAGTAAAACAGTGGAAATGGTACAAAATTTCATCAATTCTCTGCAATTAAAACTCACATGTTATTGGAATTGTATATGTCAACTCCTAAATTTTTGTTGGTCGAATACTAAATTCTTCTATATATCTTAACTCCATTTCAACAATTTCCGATAGTTTCAAATACAGTCACAAAAATCCTCAATTATATGCTTTTGCTTATCGAAATCTAACATCAATAAGTCATTTATTTATTCTGTTCAAAATTGTCTTGCATTAAAAGATCAAGAGCACTAATGGTAAGGACCCATTGTTCTAATGTACAACTACTCATTTATTGCTAATTGAAACCAAAATCTTGTTGGGGGTATAAAGTAAAATCCAAAAAAGGAGTAGATGAAATTGAAAGAGGGTCTAATCAAATTCTTCAACTTACAAATTGAAATAAATGAATAGTTGTATGTTGATGCCAAAAAAAATACCAACGATCAGCATCATATGGATCGAGCTCCGAGCGAGGCCTACAAGATAATAAACCGTTAGAAAGAGATCCCCCTGTGGTATTTGAGGGGGGATCTCCTCCGACGGTC
Source organism: Corchorus olitorius (assembly GCA_001974825.2). Lineage (NCBI taxonomy): Eukaryota > Viridiplantae > Streptophyta > Magnoliopsida > Malvales > Malvaceae > Corchorus > Corchorus olitorius. The sequence goes on along the minus strand of AWUE01020783.1, from coordinate 44,288 downwards.
AAGTCAGTGAGGTCCACTTTCAATGTGTGAGTGTTTGTGTAGAGGGTGTGATAGAGCATAATAGAGCTTATTGGACAAAGCGTAGAGCTTAATATCACATAATGAGATAAATGGTCATACCTTGGTTATTTATATAACTTAGAGATTAGGGTTTTCCTAGTAGGCTTTGGGGCAGATCGGCCCGAAATAAAGTATGATCAACATTGTACATTAGAAGAAGAACAAAGAAGTAAAACAACTAAAAAAAAGAGTGAATTTTTTTTTTTCAAAAAAAAATGAGTGAATTTAGTTTCTTACAAAGTCCAAATTACATTGAAAACTCTTGCCCATGACATGAAACTTTGTTAGATTGAATATTATAATATGGCAGAGCAAGTGAAAATCTATTGGATAGAAGGAAGTCTTAGTTTGTTTGGTTGCTATTATTTTTAGTTGGAAGTAATGTCAGAGAAGTGCACTCTGAGGGAAGAGAAAGAGAGAATTGGGTTTTGCTTTGCACTCTCACTATTTCTCTGCCCCAAAAACACATCACATGTCTTTATGAACTCTCTTTACTGATGTTTCAACTAACTCAGACTTTTCATTCATTAACCCAACATATATACATTTTTTCCTTGAATGCATCATCTCTTTTCCATATTGTCACAGTCATCTTTTTTTTTTTTTTGCTTTTCTTTTTGGTTTGGCTTGTGTTGTGAGTGATATTGAAGCATTTTCTTGACAGTTTGGGTGGTGCAGCTGCAGCTTGCAGCAATAGCACAGCTACTTGAGACATAATAGGTCTATTAGAAACCTCACCTGAGAGAGAAGGTTTTTTGGTTTTGGGCTTCTTTTTTGACTGAGAGATGAGATGAAAAACCAGACATCTATGGACTATGAATAAGTCAGTCATAATATGCAATGTGTTCCAAATCCAGCATAGTACTATCTTCTTAACTGTTGCTATCATTATTATGGCCTAATTACTCTGATCATGGAACTCCTTTTTTTTTTTTTTGGGGGGGGGGGGTTGTAATATATAACTCCCTTATAATATCACATTGAAATATCACCAAATTACCGGTAATATGACATTCCGGCCCTATTACAGATTCCAATGGGAATGTCACGCGCTCCCACTAACCAAACGGGGCCTTAGAGACTCATTTAAGGGTATAATAATAATGTTTGCAAAAATGTTCAATTTAGAACATATCATTAAAAAAAATCAAATCAAGACCTATAATGTTACAAAATCAGCTCAATTAAAAACATGCTATTAATTTCATAGGGTTAGTTAAGAGCTCATATCAAAGTCTAACGTTGATAACAGGCTTTTAATTGAATCAATTTTGCAACATTGTGCCTGAATTTGAGGATGATATGTCTTAAATCGAACATTTTCATAAACATTGGATCCTTAATTACTTGAACATTTAGCCGCAAATTTTAATTACTACTCCCTCCGTCCTATATTATCTGTCCCTTTTGGGTCAAACCAATCATACATTTGACCTTTAATTACAAAAAATATATATACAATCAAATTTTCGAAAAATATGTTTTGAAAAGTTTAAAACTTAACTTAATCAAAACATAATTTTTTAAAATTTATTTTTATATAATTTTTTTATAATTAAAGGTCAAAGTTAGGAAATTTTGACCCAAAATGGACAAATAATATGGGACTGAGGGAGTACTAGTTATTAGGTTGAGTCTAAACTTGCATGCCCTTCTGGCCTTCTCCCACAGCATAAATTGTTGTTAGTAAAATCGTGTTAAGTATTACCATTTTTGATTGATAGATTCTCTCTTTCCCATTCCCAAAATATCAAAGAAGGTGGGCATAATTTTTCTTTCTTCTTTAGCTAAATTACAAGTAGAAAATGCTTGCATACTTTTATCAATCCCTAAATGACCAAAAGTGTCCCCATCATCCTCTCTGAAAGAAAAAGATTGGCCTTCTTAAGCATATTCCGGATTTCATGTACTTTATGAATTAAATTTCATGAATTGATTGGTGGGGTTGGACCAACCAATTGGGCTAAAGAGTCTTCTTCATCAATTATGCATCATTGTGAATTTTTAAATTAAATTGTTTGAAATTTGAAGTTATAAAAATTACCACGAACACTTGAACAAAAAAGAAAGAAGGAAATTACTACTAACATCATGTACTTATATCTAATTAGGGAAGTGAAATCAGACATTAATTAGGGCAGATGAGGTAGCAAAGTGTCCTAATAGTTTGACACATTGCAGTCCTAATTGCTCGACACATGGCAATCTCTGGCTAAAAAACTTAGCCTAAAGGGAAATGATATAGTCCACACAAAACTTCAATGGTAGCAATTTGAAGAACAGCCAAGACCAGCTTAAGAGCCTTTTAGCTGTCACGATGTCTTCTTCTGAATCCCATTTGGCTCTTTAGCCATGTGACTTTGGACCACGATTTTTTACAAATTCGCTCTCGAATCTATTACATGATTTTTCATTAAAGTCAAATGTCTCTATTTTGATTTTGGAATTTGTTCCAATTTAGCCCAAAAAAATTTCTAATTATGATATTCTTGATAATGATAGAATTAATGAAAAAATTAAAACTCATTTTGTTATAGTGGTATACTTGTATTGTATCTAATGGAGTAATAAAAGTACTAGTAATTACTGGTTTGTATTACTACATTACTTATGAGTTATGACATTATTAAGATGAAAGTACTAGTAACCGAACTTTTAGTTCTCATATTTGTATGACTTTTTGATTCAACTAAATATATATAGAATTAGTTCGGTTATATAACAATTCATTAATTGCTTGATTAATTTGTATATATCTATGTTCTTAATGCTATAAAGAAACAATTCAATAACTTGATTAAGCTAATCATGATCTTATCAATGCGTAGTGTTTACTAAAAAAAAAAAAAAGGCCACGAAAGACCTTTGGCTAAGGCATGTGGTCCAAAATCCTAATTAAGAGATAGAATGAAGTCCCGAAACCTTTAGTTCTCATATATGATTCAATTATATATTAAATTTGTTCGATTAAATACTTGGTTTACAATTGATTTATTTGTATGTTCAATTTAATTTATGAATTACAGTAAATGCTATAAAAAACCATACAATAGTTTTTTTTGGAGGAAGTGAAATCTCATTATTACAATCAGAATAAATTTGCATATATGTTCAAATGTCCAAATAAGAATCCAACCAAAACTAAGAAATTACCTTAAATAACCTACTGGACTTTGCTACACACCCCTCCATTTTGTCACACATAATGTTCCCTCCTTATGTGTATATCATATGTCAGACCACATGTTATCATTTTATTGGTTCCAATACATCATTTATAAATTTTAATTTTTCTAACCCTTAAAATAAAATTTTAATTTTAATTTGGACTAAACTTAATGAATTAGTTATATATTTTATTTCTAAAACCCTATAACAATATTTTTTTTGGTATCCCATCCGGTATCCAAGGCTTTACCCTGACTAATCCGGATCCGACCCGCGTCGCGCACCTGGTTATGGTGGGGGAGCTGCGTACACAAGGTCTCGAACCTGAGATCTGATTAAGCTGGAACAAGCCACTTACCACTTGATCCAACCCCTTGTTGGTAAACCCTATAACAATATTATTAATTATGGAATTTACCTTAAAATAAAATTTTAATTTGGGGCTAAACTTAGGTTCTGTTTGTTAAATTAAGTACTGAAAATTTAAGCACTGAATTTTTATAGCTACTGAATTTAATACTGAATTTATGGTGAAAAAATTGTTTGATAAGTACTTAATGTGAAATGTAAATAAAATATTTTTGTTTATATTTTTGTATGAAAATATTTAAAAAATACATTGGTAAGAATTAAAAAGGAAAGAACATAACATTAATGTTTAAATCTTTCCATAAATAATATTGTTGAATAGAAAAAGTAACCTTAGACCTACTTTTTATTTCCAATACTTTTTCATTGAAAATTTTAAGTTAAGTGATTTTATAACCTTAATTATCAAACGTATTGAAAAAATTAAAGCATTGAAAATTTTCATTTTCAATGGTTTGAAAATTTTCAATAGTTTATCAAACAGCCCCTTAGTGAAATTAGTTTTGTATTTAATTTCTAAAACCCTATAATAATAAATTATTACTTTGAAATTTACCCTTAAAATAAAAATAAAATTTTAATTTGGGGCTAAACTAAATGAAAAATTAAGGCTAAACTTAATAAAAATATTAAAAATAGAAAAAAAAGAAAGGAAGAGAGAAGACACGTGGCCTAACGTGTGATGGACACATCAAGAGGGAGAATAGTGTGTGACAAAATGGAGGGGCAAGAAGAATTATCCTTTTTTACCAAACTACCGAAATCTCGTTACAATAAGAATAAATCTCAAACATCTAAATGAGAATCCAACTCAAACCAAGAAATTATCTTAAATAATCTACTTACCAAACTATTAAACAAGTAAATAAACTAAACTCACAGTTTGTGGATGAGGAACTGTTTTCTCCTTCAAATAAGCATCGAAAACTTGGTTGAATAGTGACTTAAACCCAGGACATTACGGTCCAAATACAGTGCGCTCACTAATTAATCTAACAACTCGATTGCCATACACTAACTTTATTAAGCTAATCATAATCTTATCGATGTATAGTGTTTACTACAAAAGGAAAAAGCCACGAAAGACCTTTGGCTAAGGCAAGTGGTCCTAAATCCTAATCTTTTGAATCGTTTTGTCTCCTTCGGAAACATGGCCATGCTGGCTAACACATTGCACCATATCTCAATTTCCCCTTTTATGAGCAAAATGCTTCTATATATTCCTATCCAAAACCCCTCAAAAAACCACACACACTAAACCAAAAGAATTTGAAAACCCAATTCCCCCAACACTCACCCATGCTTCACATTATCTTCCTTTTCTCCCTTCTCTTCACAGCTTCCACTAACGTCCTAGCGCAGGACTTCTGCGTTGGAGACTTGAAATCATCACCCTACCCATCTGGCTATGCTTGCAAACCAGAAACCTCAGTCACCGCCGAGGACTTCGCCTACTCGGGCCTAGGCGTCCCCGGTAACACCAGCAACATCATCAAAGCCGCCGTGACCCCAGCATTTGTGGCCCAATTCGCTGGCCTAAATGGACTCGGCCTGTCCTCAGCCAGGTTGGACATGGACGTGGGTGGCGTAATCCCTCTTCACACTCACCCTGGTGCCGATGAGATTCTTTTTGTGGTCAGCGGACGAATTAAAGCTGGTTTCGTTTCTTCGTCAAACGCTGTTTACATTAAGGTGCTGAAGAAGGGTGACCTTATGGTTTTTCCTAAAGGGTTGTTGCATTTTCAACTAAATGTTGCCAAACATTCATCTGTTGCCATTGTTACCTTCAACAAGCCTGTGCCTGGTCTCCAAATCCTTGATTTCGCCTTATTTGCCAGTTCTTTTCCTACTGCTTTGGTTGAAGCAACCACATTCCTTGACGAAGCTCAAATCAAGAAGCTAAAGGGTGTTCTTGGTGGTACTGGCTAAGCCTAATTAAGCCTCCAACATGTGCCAAGGAAAAAAGTTAATTATTGTCCGCTAGCTAGCTAATTTGCTGTTAATTTCATGTATTCGCCATTGTTTTCGACTCAATTTGTGGAATTTTTCTTTTTCTCCATGCTTCTTGGAACTTTTCTAGCTATCTATGTCATTTTTTATTCCATTTATCCTTTTGTGTTGTGCTTAATTTAAGTATTCATCAATGTCAAACTTTCGTTTAAATTATTATTTATATGTATGCAGTTATATATCATGCGTTTCTTTACTATATATTTCAATGCATAATGTTTATATACCATAACACCAAATTTATAGAATTATTATGAGAAAAGAAATTACGTCAAAATTAATATACCATTAATTTGCATGATGACACTCCTTTTCTCCGGTTACTCAATCAACATTTTTGGGTTTAGTAAATGAAATTTGATTGAATTCACAAGTTAATTTTGTAAATCAATATTTTTGGGCAATGTTGTTTGCAACTAATTTATGTGTACAATGAGGGCTATATCTAAGACTCTTTTTTAAAATTTCTTGAGCCAATTGCTTTGAAATATTGGACAAGTTCTAATATTTTTGAAGAGAGATCTAAAAAGCTAACGGCTAACGGTATATGGACTGACTGCGTTAGAAAACGATAAGCTTATCTATATTTTTCCTACATATGGTTGAGACCTCTTTGCATGTCAACTTAACACTTAGCTAGCTATAGCTTTTTCATTTTGGCCACTAGTTGTGGGTATTTTTTTTCTTTTTAATATGGTCCCAAAGCTATGCATAGATATCTTGTTTTAGAATATTTTCACAAAAAAATATCTAGTACCAATGAATTCCAAAAATATAAACTTAGAGCCATGTTTAAGAAAATTAAATAAAGTTGGTTTGGACTTATCAAGTTCAACTTAAGTACTATGTCATTGTTGGGAGACTCACCCAGTATAATTAGGTGCGCGACACGGGTCGGATTCGGATTAGTCAGGACAAAACCCTGAATACCGGATGAGATAAAAAAAAAAAAAAAAAAAAAAAACATAAGTGGGTCTTGAATTTAATTTCATGAAATGTGTGAGATGAATGGAATTGGAGATTCCAAATTCTACCATAGGCTTATAGCACATTTTCGTAATCAACAAATGTTGGGAGACATGGTGTGAAACATATAATTAAAAATATTTGCCTATTACATGCATTTTCCTCTGTCACACCAAAAATAGGAAACACATATATACGTACTTTTAATTAAAGCAAGTGAAGAGAGCTAGAACATTGAACATTTAATTCGGAAAAAAAGTGGGAATTTTAAGGTTTTTCCCTTTTACTTTAATAACTCTTTGCATCAATTCATTGCTTATCAGCCAATCCAGCTTATTTATATTCTCCAGTGGTCCTGAGAGTACACTTTGCTTTTAAAATTGACAAGTTATCCCAACACTTTAGTTTCACCAAATATGGCAAACTTCATGTGTGTTTGCTTTCATCTCCAACACAGGCGCCTTATACTAATCAAATTTTCCCAATTACCTTGCCTTGCCTTGTCTAGTTAGCTCATCATCATCATTTTCACCTTCTTAATAATGATGTAATTAATTACTCTCTCCGTCCCATATTATCTGTCCCTTTTAGGTCAAACTAATCATACATTTGACCTTTAATTGCAAAAAATATATATACGATTAAATTTTCAAAAAATATGTTTTGAAAAGTTTAAGATTTAACTTAATCAAAACATAATTTTTTAAAATTAATTTTTAAATAATTTTTTTATAATCAAAGGTCAAAATTAGGAAACTTTGATCCAAAATGGACAGATAATATAGGACTGAGGGAGTAATTTTAACCTGTTTTAACTTAGTTCCACTACTTTTTGACATGTTTTTGAGTGAACATGCTGTTATTAGTTACCTTTCGTATAATGCAGATTCTTTACTTAATGAATGACATGAGGAAACCTTGGAAAACATGTTTCATGCACATTTTTTATATCCCTTCTCCTTGCAGCTATATATAAACAAAGTTAATAATTAAAGAGCCAATAGTCCAGTCTAAGTCATAAAAAATTCGGTAACAATCTCGCCCCCCATGAATTTGTCGCCATAATTAGTAAGCTTTCGATTCTCTCGTGTGAATTTATAGCATTTAAATTTATTTTTTTATTAATTGCTATTTATATGCTTCATTATTTTCTTTTACTATATATATTGAATTAAGGTACATAATCATTGGAGATAGACAACATGGCATATCCACCCAAATTTCTTCACCAGCAATTACATACACCAAGATATTCAGGTGACAGGCATCTATCTCAGGAAGGGTCTCAAAGGGCTCGAGCCTGCCTTTGATCAATTGAGCAAATTTCAGATACATAATCTTGGGTGCCTTTTGGTATATATAAAACAAGCACGGATCGCCATGATAATTACAAGTAAGTATGGCTGCAAATTCATGCTTCTATCATTATCAAACACAGTGGCGAAAAACAGGGGAGTCATGCCCCCCAACAACAATTTTGAAACTTCCTTATATGTATGTAGTGTTAATATATAAAAAAACAGCCTGTCTGTTAAAAAAAGAAAAATAGTTAGGAGAACACTTCAAGCGTATTTGCAGTACTAGAGTAATACTGAAATTATTCATTGTCATTAGCCTTAGTGGGTCAACTCGACTCGAACGAAATTGACTTGTAAAATATATAAAAAAATGTTAAACATTAAATTATACTTGAATGGCGCAATTTGAATTTTTCACAGAATGCTAATATTTGTGCTTATAAATAATTATACTTAAGTGGCACGATTAGAAATTTTCACATGGTTCGATTTAAATTGTTGAATACTACTATTTGTGTTTATAAATAAATTGTTATATTCTTTGAACGTAGGTAAGAACGTAACATAAAATATACTTATAAAGCGATCCATTAAAATCATTTTCTAGTTACACCACTGCGAGATCCCTAGGGAAACACAAAAAAAAAATGCACCTGGTTTTGTGTCTTCAACGAGAAGAAAGAAACTCTGTTTTTGTCTTTGCTTCGAACTGAAATTGATTAAAGAACATTTTCTGTTTCAAATTTCAGTTGCAAGTGCCGTGCTTTACTTGGAGTTGAGGAATCAATCTTTACTGAAAACGTTCTCAGAAGCAATGTTATCTCTTTGGCTGGAATGGGAACTCCGGGCATTGGTTGTTCTCAGCTTAACAGTTCAACTCATACTGATAAAATATGGGAATCGACGCAAATTCACGGGCAAAGATTTGAAACTCATTTCAACCCTTGTTTGGTCCATGTACCTCTTTGCAGATTGGCTAGCAACGGTGGCTCTGAGTACCCTGATTCGAACCAGAAGGGATCAAATAACAAGCCCCTTGGCCATCTTTTGGACCCCATTTTTACTCTTGCATCTCGGTGGCCCTGATTCCATTACTGCTTACTCTTTGCAAGACAATGATCTTTGGCCTCGACATTTCTTCGGGCTCTGTTTCCAAATTGGAGTCGCTTTTTATGTCTATGTCAAATTTTGGGACCTAAGCAAGACAATGCTAAGGTTCATGGCTGCTCCTGTTTTCATTGTTGGAATTATCAAGTATGGTGAAAGGGTTTATGCTCTTTTCAAGGCCAGTAGCATCAGGTTTCGGAAATCTGTGTTTTCAACTCCGAATTCCAAAAACTTCCAGCTCGAATCTGATCTTGTGAAGGGTTCAGCTTCGCAACAGGGGAACTTGAAACTAGAGCAGCATTTACATCAAAGGCAAGTTGAGATAAAATATAGATATCTCCATCGAGCTTTTCTGCTTTTTCAGGTTTTCAGGCCATTGTTTTCCGACCTCAAGCTGAGAATTTACAAGGGCTTAAGTTACATATTCGAGATGGAACTGGAAGTTTATACTGCAGAAGAGGCCTTCAGAATCGTAGAGATTGAACTCGGTTTCTTGTATGATTTGCTCTACACCAAGATTCCCATTGTTACATCCAAAATGGGTGTTATTCTTCGCTGTATTTGCTTGTCATGTCTTGTTTCGACGTTGATTGCCTTCTTGTTCGTCGTTGGAAAACATGGCTACTCCAAAGTCGACATTGGCATATCTTACTTGTTAATGGTTGGAGCTTTGTTTCTTGAAATTTACTCTGCCATTCTTCATCTTAGTTCTGACTGGGGAATTCTCTGGCTTACAAGTCAAGAAAACAGGTTTTTCAAATCTCTTGGTTCGAAATTATCTCATTTCAGGCAAGCCAAGAATGGGATTCGAACCATGGCGCAACATAGTCTTCTTGATTACTGTCTCAAGCGAAGGAAATTCAGGCTTGTTGCAGCTATAAATGTATTTGACCAGGATGATAATCTGGAAAAGTACTTCCATACCAAATGGATGAATGTGATTCCGGAATTGAAATCAATCATTTTCACTCATCTCCAAGGATTACGAGAGCAATACAGAAAGGAACATTTCAATTCTGAGTATCTTTCGACTAAGATATTGAATCAGAGAGGGTATAAAAAGCTGGAGGAAAAAAATTTCACAGGTGACATTGGTTGGAGTTTAACTGATACAGAATTCACCCATGGACTCCTCTTATGGCACATTGCTACTGATCTTGTTTACCATGATGATCATCAGAGATTTTTGGCGGGAAACCTGGGCCCCCATTGTGAAATCAGTAAGCTTTTATCAGATTACATGATGTATTTGCTTTTTCTTTGCCCATCTATGCTTCCCGAAGGAATTGGTAACATAAGGCACCAGGATACTTGCATTGAAGCAAGTAACTTTTTCCACAAGAAAATGAAAATCACTGATGCTATAAAGGGATTGTTCAACATCGACGTTGATTCTCGATCTTTCTTCATCGAGATGGGGAGTCAGAGGAAGTCGGCGTTCTTCGAAGGATGCCAAATTGGGTCACAATTGCAAGCTTTGGTGACAGGGTACCAATGGGATAACGAAGAAAAATGGGAGTTGATTGCTCAAGTTTGGCTAGAAATGCTGACATATGCTGCGAGTCAATGTAGTTGGAAAGAGCATACGAGACAACTTCAGAATGGGGAAGAGCTGCTTACCCATGTTGCACTTCTCATGGCACATCTTGGTTTGAGTACAAAAATCAATTTGGTCAAGTTGCCTGAAAGACTTGAAAAGGTCGACTTTAAGCCTAATTGGTATTGGGACAAGCTTGATCGTTTGGCTTATTACTTGGCTTAGGCTTCCTTTGTTTTGGACAATGTGACACTTTTAAGCTGCTTTTTGACTTGTGATTGCATTTCCATGAAAATCACCATGACGACCGATTATCTTACATGGCTGTTTGTGATTACATCTCATTAGCTTATTTTAGCTGGGGAAAATGCTGCATCAAGCTTAAACTGCTTCTATGGTGCTTCTGCCCAATTAACCGTGCAAACAAAGGGAGCCTTAGACTTAAAAAAGTTTGGCTTGTTACAAGGATTTTTTATTGCTTCTTTTATGTTTTTTTTTTCTTAATATTGTTTCCTAATTTATTACACAATTATTTGCAGTTGAAAATGTACACCCAAAAAAGAATGAGAATTCTTTGATTGGCTCCTAAATTTGATGAAATCGACACATCAGCATGACATGTCAATATCTACATGCTTTTCTTAATTCCCTCATTTTTTTTTTGACAAATACTTTTGTATTGAACAGGATTAGGGCTAAGTCAAATATTTGAGACTAAGGGTGGGTAAGTACAATTTTTTCTTTTAATTAATTTTATGAAGGAGCTGTTTAAATTATGTTATATACACTTGTGAATATAAATAAATTATGTAGTAATTATTGAATCAAATATTAGAATACAAAAATTTTAATCATATAATTCAAGGGTAATTATTTGATACATTGGCGGTGTAAATTTTGGACTCCACAAGCGGGTTGTGGAGTTGACACATGTCCATTTTTTGAATTAATTAAGTTTTAAATATTTCAATCTAATCCCTAAATAACACATGTCACCCTTCAGAACCCGCTTGTGTAGTCTGCTAAACTCCACCATCGGTATATTGTATAATTTGCCATAATTCAATCATGGGTAATTATTTGATACACCGGCGGTGTAAATTTTGGACTCCACAAGCAGGTTGTGGAGTTGACACATGTCCATTTTTTGAATTAATTAAGTTTTAAATATTTCAATCTAGTCCCTAAAGGACATATGTCACCCTTCAGGACCCGCTTGTGTAGTTTGCTAAACTCCACCGCCGGTGTATTGTATAATTTGCCTTCAATCATAAGTTCATAACTAGAAGTTTGAAAATCAAACATATTGATCCAATAGGTTTATATATCAAATGAATCTTAAAAGGAGTGGTTGAAGTATAATAGATCCAAGGACTAAAAAACAAGAAAAGCCTCAAAGGATTGCATGATGAAATTGCCAAGCCAAAACAAGAATACCCATTTTAATTAAGCAAAAAAACAGAGTTTGCCGGCTCTTCAAAAGTTCAAACCCCCCAAAATTCAACTCTATCTGAATTCCCTAATGAAAATTTGGAGACAAACTTCTCTTTCCAATCGTCATTGGGTAGATCTCAAACCATGGTGACATCCAAAAAACACATTAAATTATTACATATCTAAAACCTGAAAGAGACAAAAAAGCTTCTTAGAATATATAAACTTTTCTTACAGGATTTTAAGCTTAAACAAACCTTAATAAAAACATCACATCTTCCAAATAAACAGCAATATTCCCTCTACCGTCTTCTTCCAAGTTGCATTGTTTACTATGTTTTTTTAAACAATGTCCAACAAAAAAACAACTGTTGAAGCATATTGTCTTCTCTGATTTTGGTCAATGATCAATCAAACAAACTCCATATTTCTCAACCCTTTTCTCTCTACTTCGGAAACACAAAGTTGTCATCAATCAAAGAATCATGACACTTGAAGAAACAGAACCAAATCCAACCTCCGATCATTTGTTAGATTGGCTCGACGATTCGGTATCGTTCCTTCCATCTTTCTTGGATGATCCGTACAATCCAGGAGAGATCAATGGTTCCCCATGGTGGGATCAGAATCAAGATATAGGCCATGATCTGATTAATATTGGTGCCACCACTGCAACTTCCATTGATAGCCCCATAGTTGCTGCTGCTGCTGAAAATACTACTAACAATGGACTCATTCAGTCTAATTCTGCCATTCCAAACCCTTCCTTGCCATCCGATTCATCTAAGAAGAGGAAATTATCCGACGAGCCGGATCCGAAAACATCCCAGAGTCATCAACAGAAGAAGAATCAGGGCAAGAAAAATTCGAACAAGGCAAATAACTGTAATAACGGTAATAACAAGGAAGGAAGATGGGCAGAACAGTTGTTAAACCCCTGTGCCACGGCGATTACTGCCGGGAACTTGACACGTGTTCAACATCTATTGTATGTTCTCAACGAGCTGGCCTCGTCCACCGGCGACGCCAACCACCGCCTTGCAGACCATGGCTTACGAGCCCTGACTCACCACTTATCGTCTTCCTCCGCTTCTACCGGGCCTGTTACTTTTGCTTCCACAGAGCCGAAGTTTTTCCAACGATCTTTGCTCAAATTTTACGAGGTTAGTCCTTGGTTTGCGTTCCCTAATAATATTGCAAACGCTTCCATACTCCAAATTCTTGCTCAAGAGCCTGATAAGAAGCGGAATCTTCACATTCTTGATATTGGGGTGTCTCATGGTGTTCAATGGCCTACGCTTCTTGAAGCCTTGACTCGCCGCCCTGGAGGCCCTCCGCCGTTGGTTAAGATCACGGTTGTTGCAGCCACGGCTGAAAATAATCAAATTATCGACACCCCATTTTCCATTGGTCCACCGGGCCACAATTTCTACTCCAGACTTCCTGGTTTCGCCAAGTCCATGAACATCAACTTGCAAATCAACAGACTCGAGAACCACCCATTGGAAAACCTGAATGCGCAAATCATCGAACACTTACCGGGTGAAACCTTGATCATCTGCGCCCAGTTCAGACTCCACCATCTAAATCACAACACACCTGATCAAAGAACAGAGTTTTTGAAAGTACTAAGAAGTTTAGAGCCCAAAGGGGTGATTCTAAGCGAGAACAACATGGAGTGTAGTTGCAGCAACTGTGGGGATTTCGCGACCGGATTCTCAAGGAGAGTGGAGTATTTATGGAGGTTTTTGGATTCGACAAGTTCAGCATTTAAAGGACGAGAGAGCGAAGAGAGGAGAGTTATGGAAGGAGAAGCAGCGAAGGCATTGACGAACCAAGGGGAAATGAATGAAGGGAAAGAGAAATGGTGTGAGAGAATGAGAAGTGTGGGGTTTATGGGAGAAATGTTTGGAGAGGACGCCATTGATGGAGCTCGAGCATTGTTGAGGAAATATGATAGTAATTGGGAGATGAGAGTTGAAGATCAGAAAGATGGTTGTGTTGGTTTGTGGTGGAAAGGGCAGCCTGTTTCGTTTTGTTCTTTGTGGAAACTAGATATTAAGGTAGAGGAAAGCTAAAAAGCAGTTTCAGAATTTTGGTTTTTGCTCTTTCTTATAATCAAATCCTTAACTATGTAAATTCATGAGTGTAAAACTGTTTGTGAAGGAATGTTTGCAGAATCTAGTAATAGTATTGAATTAATTTTGACATTGGCATTACTGCATTTTGTTTTCCTAGTTTTTATCTCTTCAAATATGGAAAAAATGGGCAAATTGAGATATATGCATTACAATCAAATCAAATTGCAGAATAAATAAAGAAGTTTAAGGAAAAGATCCAGTTATCTATAATTAATTAATTATGAAAAGAACAAGCGTAATATATCAAATTTGGACTGATAATAACTTGCAATTGTGCTCTTCCAATTAGTTGATTAATAATTAATAAATCAATTCATTACTTGTTACTTGATAGTAAAACCAAAAATCCACCACCAATCTTGATGCCCTAAAATTTGATTTACATTTTTCATAAATGCTTCAGTAGGCACGTACAGAAATGTTTGGTTCAAGTATCTACATAAAGTGGAGAACCGAGAATAAGATTAAATCTAAAACAAGAAATTGACAGATTCATTGGAAGTTAGTTCCATTCCATCCATATGACCCTCACCGTTATTTATATGCAGCTATAACTACAACCTCTTTCAATGCTATAAAAACAGGTTAGAAATGCTATAATTTCATTGGCATAATATGCTATAGAACTGAAACTGGAGCTCTTTCAGGCCACCCTGAATATGTCAATATCTTGTGCCATCATTAAAAAACTCAATTCAGTAACCATGTTCACCTTATGATGCATATATCCGTACTGAACTACGGATTGACATGCGACAAACAGGACATTTCGGCATCACTTCCCGTTCCACTGAAATAGCACAACGTTGGCAACAAACTAGGTGCCCGCATGGAATAAATGCAGATCGTCTTCTCCTCATCAAGCAGACAACGCACAACTCCCCATCCGGAATGTCACCTGTGTCCTCATCCACAGTAATCTCAGAGGTGGCTTCATCAGTGATAGCTTGGATTGATTGCTGAGCTCGTCTTTGTCGCCATTCTTTCCATTTTTTCCAATTCCTGTTGGCAAATCATTAATCAAATTTTATTTTTCTTGATCCTTAACCAAGTGAACAAGGCAACTGTATAGTCACAAATTTAAGAAGAAAATGTGCATAAGTGCACTATATTTGACATGGTCTTCAAGATTTGTAGGTATTAAATCCAAGAATGGTTTCAGCAGTCAGAGAAAGAAAAAAATTATCATACTAAAAGAAAATACCTCACAAAAGCATAGCCAAGGATACCAATAGACAGTGAACCAAAGACGACACCACTCCACAATAGTATTTTTGTCTTGAAGGCAAGATCTAGCATCATCTGATCCTTTGTCTTGTCAGAACTGCAGTTGTATTCATAAAGAGGTTGGTTAGATATAAGTTTGAAACCAGAGACATATCTTTGAGGTTAGAAGACTGCACTATGGCAGTTTTTTAAGTCTTTTTCTTCTTACTCTTGTTGGAACTTCGAAAATGAAAAGCAACTAAATTAGTATCTTTCTAGTCCTAAGTTTAAAGATAAAGATTTTTTTCAGAATCACTAGGCATTTCTATTTCACATCACAAGCATGAAAAAATTGAACAAGCCAAGTCCAAAGAAAATTTTAGGCACCGCTAGGCTTTTGATTTAACATTAGAATTTACATGCACGAAAATTTGCAAGTCCCGACAGTAAATAAATAGATAATGCTAACAGCATGCTGTTTATAGCAAAACCCCTTACAGAAAATAAGGAAGCTCCTTGCATGACTTGATTTCAGGCACTCCATTATTGAAACCGCAAATGCCAACAGCAGTTATTTCCTTTCCCAAGGGAAGAATTTTCTCTTCATTAAGCAGACCAACCTTAAAAACGGATAAAATTATAATTTCAGCAAAGTTTAGCTAGTCTATCAAACAAAATGAAGCAAATGAAGCAAAGTCACAACTCACAACCACATAATTCTTAACTCACAGGGTATTCATGACCAAACAAAGCCTGAAGCAAGGTATAAGGAGAAGCATTGATAGGCTGCAATTGATGATAAACAGTAGTAAGAGGCAGGGGATGCCTTGAGCCATCCATGTTCACAATGACAGAATCTGATTGCGGCCATTTACCCCCTTCAACCAGAATGAAAGGAACCTGCAAAACATTAAAACCCCAAAACTCTTACTAAGACAAGATGAACAAAATTCCAATGCCAGAAACTATTACACAGCTAAATCAGTTAAAAAAACTAGTACTTTACCGTCTTCATTGTAGATGACTCTTTTTTGGTCCAAGATCTTCCCAGAATTGAACGTAAATCAGAAGTCCATCCCAAAAATCCCCTCCATTCATGGTAAATATACTTCATTTAACAGAAACAAAAAAGATTAATCCAATTATTACTTTAATCAAAAAAATTAAAACTATAGAAATCGTATATATCATATAAAGATAATCATTTTTATGCTACTTACAGTTTGTGATCTTTGGATAATAACAGCTTTATCACCGGACTCTTGAGAGACAAGCACATTACTTTTGAGGCCCTTCCAGCTTAGTCCATCGGTTGCCGGTCTCGCCTCGACGGCGCCGCGAACTACGACAATAGGTTCTTCGGTTGAATTAGAACGTTCCTCTTCGAGAAGGGAACGAAGGTCAGCGACGCGTACGGACGGAGCACCACCAATTTTGCGGAGGGCGGTGGAGGTGTACTTGAAGCGGAAGATTGTGCGGACAGCTGCATAAGCTAGGGCAACACCTAAGACGGCACCGTCGAAGGAGAATGCTATTTGAGAAATTAAGGAAGCTAGGGCTTGATCGTAAGAGGACATATTCGTAACTTGAATGTTCTTTTACATCGGAGTTCACGCGATCGGAGTCGGAACGGAAGGGAGCCGCCGTTCTTGCTGTAGTCTTATAGTGAGTACAAGACTGATCAAGCGCGCGACGGCGAGAGTGAAGAGAAGGGATTAGGCAACTCGCTTCCGGAATCGGTGGCGGTTTTAAATTTTTGTTGGTAAATATGAATGAGAAGTGAGGGTCTTTTAGTCATTTACTTGAAAATCACGACACGGGACTGGCGAGTGGGCGACCCGAGCGTGAGCATAAATAAGCAGCCCAAACTCATCTGGACCAACTGACCCGCCCAAATAAGCAGCCCTTTTAATTTATGGATCTCATAACAGGCCTTGTCCAAGAAAATGTATAGGCCTTTAGCTATACCCATAATTAAAAAGGTAGATTTTTCTTTCTTTCTTTTTCTTTTTTTTTTGAAGTATTCTTTGGTACTAAACCCAATATATCACATTAGATTTTGATTAATCTAAAAATTGACTCTAAATGAGAAAAGCTCTATTAGTGTCTATTTCCATTTACAATAACTCGAACTCAGTATTGTACTTAAACAACACTAACCTTCTTCTAGTCAATCAAACAAGGGTTGGGTTTTTAAAAAAAAAAAGAAAGAAAAAAATTAATCATAACAACATAGAGTAGTTGAGCACCATGAAAATTGGGATTAAGGATTATTTAAAGCTATGATATGACAATGATTAAAACTTATCTAAAAGGCACAGAAATGGGGGGATCAAGCAGCAAGAAACATGTTTATATAATGAAACAAAGGGTTGTTGAGGCCTAATAAAGAATGCCAAACTTGCAACTTTACTCTTGTTTGCTACTAATTGTTTTATTAATCTGTACTTCTAAGTTCTAACATCTTATCATCTTTATCTCTGCCTCTTGTTCTTGTGTCTTTTACTTTTGGTTTTTCCCTTGCTTCAAGTTTTCTTGCTTCCTACTAATTAGGATTGATTTAATTTGTATTGCAATTAAATGAAGTGGAGAAAAGTTCAACAATGTGGAGCCAGACTTCACTCAAATGGGCAATCCATATTTCAAACATGCCACAGTTTTCTCAATGGCATTCAAATTTTCAAATTTGATTTAGACAAATTAATTATGATTACTGCAGTGGATAAGAATAACAGATAGATTAGAGATTTCATTGTAAGACTTCTACAGTTGCTGCTGAAGGAAGCATAATTTACTTACAAGTTTAAACTACCATGCTTCCTTGCTAATGCTTAGTTGGCTGTAGCTTTCTTTACCCTTTTACAAGCAAGCATCAAAGATTTTCATCAGATTGTCAAAAATTGTCTCTCAAAAAAAAAAAAAAAGATACTACTAATTTATATTCTGATATAAGATATGTTTTAACTCTCAAATACAGGTTACTATCATAATATTCATATTACAAATTAATTTATTTGATCAAGCTATTTGAAACAAATGATATAATTAACTTGTTGAGTGCATCAGGTGACTCCATATTTGCAGCATGCCCTGTGTTCTTCAATATCTCCAGCCTTGATTTTGAACCTAAGTGCCTGAATATTAATCCATGCAAATTATCAGTTTATAATACCCAGAATTATAAGTTTATGACAGTAATTATCTATGAAAAGATTTTTTACCTTTGCAACTGATGTGCAAGTTCTATTGGGAAAACCTTGTCTTTATCCCCCCAGATTAGAAGTGTTTCCTACAAAAACAGGTAAATATTACAAGAAATAAGAAACAGAAAACCAAACTGAAAACAAGGTTTAAAAAGTGAAGCAAACCTGAGTTAGAACAGGAAGGTTGGAATCTGCTTTCTTCCCCACTAAGTGCTCTGCAAGCTCAACCTTCTCCTTCCGACAATGATCATACATCATCTGACAGACATAAACTTCATTGATCAGGCATATGCTAAATCTCAAAAAAAAAACAAAAACAAAAATAAAAACAGACTTACAATTATGAACTCGCGAAGTAGGAAATCAGGAATCCATTCGTAAATAGAAGTGGGCTTAGACATTGAAAGATTGACGAGTAATTTCAAATCAACAGGATTCTTAGGAACAAGAATCTCAGACGGATGCCTGCCAAGTCTCTTCAAATGTTCATCCCTCTGTTCATCCGTATAAACAATCCCACTACTCACAATCACAACTTTCTCCACCGCATCAGGCCACATCTCCGCCACCTTATACGCCACAAATCCTCCATAACTAATAGCATAAACAGAGAATTTCTCAACTCCCAGCCTCTGCAACCCATCAACCATACATTTAGCTTGGAACGCTTCAGACCTTTCCAGGGCCTTAGAATAAGATTTCCCAAAGAACAACAAATCGGGAATATAAACATTGAATTTCCTAGACAGAGGACCCACTTGGTAAAGAAACTGCCAGAGAGAATTGCCACCGTAGCCATGGATCATGACGAGGGAAGGCCGGTGGAAGCGGCGGTGGTTGGGAACCCAGAAATGGATGGTGGTTTTATCGTCTAAATCAATGGCGCAAGGAGACAGATCACATAAACGGAAGTAAAGAGATAAAAGGGTGTCCATTGATTTGGTCAGAAATGGGGTTCGGTTGATGTTGAGAATGAGATGAAGAAGGTTGCGGAAAATGGCGAGAGCGGTTGAGAGATACAAGGAGATGACATGCCAGAGCTTTGTTGATTCCATCGTTACTTGGGGAATCAGATTTCTGAAACAATTGTTGTCCCTCTCAAAATATAATATATATACTCACACTAGTGATGAAAATTTCAAATAAGTGTTTTTTTGGAAACAAAATGTCATTTTTGGATATAATCGCACGTGCACTTAAGCACTTGCCTGCATTAGGTGTTCAAACTTCAATGTTCATCACAGTTCACATGGATGTGTTTTGTCCTGAAATCGACACGATCATATGAAATCTATATCAAAAGGATATAACAAAATTTCTATGTATAGTTATATATAGTTAAGCACATTATCTCATCTACCTTATTGATGTATAAATTTTAAAGCTAGTAGATTTGTAGAATTTGCTTTTTCAGTTTTTTTTTTTCTATTTACCATTACAACTAAAATTTCACCGTTCGGCCTATGTTTCTCTTTGAAAGAAAAATACTGTAATTTTCATTTATATAAATGAAATTACAAAATAGTAAATAGAAATTACAATTGAAAAAATAAATATCCTTTGCGTTTAGATCTTGATCTCGCTTCACGATCCGAGCCATCTTAGGATTTAGAATCTCAAACCTTCTTCATAAGTCTCTAGCACGTGCGACACCTCTTCGCTCTTGTTTCTATGTAACTTAATCAACTGAAAAACTTTCAAAAGCGACACAAAGGTGAGTGATTCGAGAAAAATCTTGATTAACCCATAGATCATAAAGTAAAATCATATCAAAACTAAGATGAATTGTCTTCAATCTATGTAAACTCGGAGACACACTAACTGTGTGTGACTAACTAACTGACTCAAACTCAATAAACTGATTAAAAAAAACTCAATTAACCCAACAAACAATAAAAGGGCTAATTTTATGAATCAAGATAGTTATTTTAGTTATGAATTGTAATCTAAGATGAATCCAAATTCATTATTAACAATCGAAGGGTAGTTCATTTATTCTCATGTCCTTATCATAACGATATATATAAATTGACAAGCGACCTACTAATTCTACAATATTCTCTGTTTCTCCCTTAATCCCTTTCAAAGAATTATACTATTATAGTATTAATTAAGTGTTTTAAGGACATTATTTAAGAATAATTTTATTTATTTATTTATGTGTATATATATATACAACAAAATTTAGCATCTTACACAGTGAAGGTGAAGTGGGCTTCGCAGTTGATTGGAATCATGAGATTTGTGTCTTGACTTAAAAACAAAAGATTATGAAAGCACAATTAAGTGGGGGAAAGAGAAATGACTTGAAAGAAAAGAAAATGACTTTCAAGTAATGTTTCTTGATTAGAAACTACTAGTAGTTTGACGAATAAGGAAGATCCCATAGCTTTTATGTTTGGAGTTAAGAGGGATGTGAATCATAAACAGCTAGCATTTGCTTTTGCTTATTTTCATGTATGAACATAGTCTAATTTTAAATAAAAAAAGATACCTTACTTCCATGTCTTTGAAGTCTCTTTTCCTTTTCCCCATCCCTTTTCACCTTTTTACCTTCATAATTTAGTCCCCTCCCTTTACTTTTTCTTCCTTTTCCCACTTTTTGGACGGCTGTTTATCACCTTTTCTCATCCCATCCCAAGCTTTCCAACTAGATTCCTTCATTCGTTTCATCTTCAATTCCTTCTATAAATTCAACTACAAACCAATTGGTTCATCAACTATTTCTTTTTGCTATTGAGAAATCAGAGTCTTGGAAAATGGCTACATATAATACTTACACAGGCCAAAATAACATATCTCAAAGAGGGGTAGCCATGGTGTTGGCTCTGGTAACAGCAGTAGTCTTATCTCCTTTGTATGTCAGCAGGAAAAATGATCAGACTCGTTACTATGAGATGAAACTCAGCTCTGGGTTCGTTCTTCCAATGGTTCTAGCAGGGCTTATTGTTGCCATTAGGACTACTTCTTCTTCTTCTTCAAAGCAAACTGCTAGAACTTCCATAATTCCATCTCCAGATCCTTCATGGGTGCTTAGAATTGGGGGTTCATCATGGGGATTAGCTGGTATTTTGATCATGCTAATGCTTGTGCTCTCATGGCAAGAATCTGTCCAAGAATTCTTTTGGAGATAGATCACTTTTTTGGTTGTGTTTAGACTTGGGCATATATGCTACTTCATTTTTAATGTTCTTTTTGCTAGCTAGTTTATGTATCAAATAATCCAAGCTTATGTAATATTACAAATAATAATAAAAAATATTATTATTATATATATATCGCAATTCGTAATGTTTTTAGTTAAATCTAATCAATAAGAACGACTCATGTACTAATCATTGAATCAAATGTTCTGATTGATACGATTATTCATATTTAAGTATCTTGTCTTAATAACAAAAGATTTGTGTAGCAAAGTTTCTTCAATCAAAGATTGGTTTATGACATTTAATAGTCATCTTATTCTTGTTGATTATATAATTGCATCATTATGTGAAGAAAAACGTTTTGTGTTGTAATGAAAAGAAAAAGAAAAAAGAAAAGAAAAGAAAAGCTCAAAGAGCTTCTTATTACTTTACCATTTCACATGGCAGCGAGCTTAATAAGGCCCAAGGCCCACTGGGGCTAGCAAAAATAGGCTGGACTCGGACCATAAACGGAACACTTACACACCCATGCCTTTCAAACCCGACCCGAGAAAGTCTTCTGCTATCTCTTCATCTTCTCTCCCAAAAAGCAAACGAGTCTTTCAAGGCTTTCGATTCCCTCTCTCTTTCTGAATATCTTTCTCCATTATACATCTCACCCTCTGAAGCAGAATTCTTTGGTGCTATAGATCTCTTCAAAAAGGTAACTTGACGTCTTCTTTCTTTATCTTTGTCCACCTAGGGTTTCTTTGAATCTTGAATCTTTTTTCTTGTTTAATTCGTTAATTTTACGCTGTTTAAAGCCTTAGAAGCTTGATGGGTCCTTGAAATTCTGGAAATTGGGTTGCGAAGTAACCTCGTATGACTCTAACATGAACTTGTTTTGATATGGGTGAAGGGTAAATGGCAGAACAAGGGGAAGAAGACCTTCCAAGGGATGCTAAGACTGTCAAAACGTTGCTGAAATCAATGGGTGTCGAGAACTATGAACCTCGAGTCATTCATCAGTTTCTAGAGCTCTGGTATCGCTATGTCGTCGATGTATTGACAGATGCACAGGTCTACTCGGAACATGCTGGGAAACAAACCATTGACACTGATGATGTCAAGCTTGCTATTCAATCCAAAGTCAATTTCAGCTTCTCACAACCCCCACCCCGAGAGGTAAAATTTTGCTTTCTCTTTTTAATGTTCAAACATAGTTTGAGTTTCTTTTTCTGAAGCAAATGTGAATACAGATTGTGAAAGATATATCATTATGTTTTTTTCATCTTGTTATTAGGTATTATTGGAATTAGCAAGAAATAGGAACAAAATTCCATTGCCAAAGGCGATACCGGGTCCTGGAATTCCCCTGCCGCCTGATCAGGATACGTTGATCAGCACAAACTACCAATTTGCTGTTCCTAGGAAGCAACCTGCTGAGGCAATGGTAGAGGTAGAAGATGATGAGGAAAGTGTTGATCCCAGTTCTTCTCAAGAGCACAAGACAGATACACCACAACCAACTTCTCAAAGAGTCTCATTTCCCTTGGCTAAGCGGCAAAAGTGATTTTGTTTTGTAGTTTTGTAAGATGTTTCAGAGCAATCCCTTTATGTATGTTAATACTACATGAACTTGTATGTTTCAGAAGTTAGTATGTTTCTGAGGTGATGAAAGGAATGGAAACTGATGTTTCTATCTGTTGGAATATAATGGGATCATTTTTATTGTATCAAAATTCTGATTTCATTCGACCCATACTTTAGATTCCATCTGCTTGCTTTCAACGTTGCTGGATAACCGAAGGGGATTGGACAATAAAAAGATCTTTTGCAGAATTTTCTGAGAAATGGACTTTGCTTTGCCAATTACCACATAGCATAGACAAAATATCTAGGTTTTTTGATGCCTCCTTTGTGAGATTCATCCAAATCTCCAAGCAGCCATCAGCCAATTGAGATTTTTAGTTGTTTATCATGGACAAAACAAAACCGAATCTGTTTGGGTTTAGAAAAATCTAACATACAATACAATTGCATTAATGATGAAAACTATGAGAAATCAATGGCTTCATTCCTTGTTGAATCCAGTTAGTCAATGTTTCCTAGTAACAGAACCATATAGCTTGGTCTGTACAAATCTTTTATCATCACTTATATACATGAAAACCCTTTTTTTTTCATTTTCCTTTTTTGGGTTTTGCATAAAGAAACAATGAAAACAGTGTCAACTTCTTGTGCCAGCCATACTACTAGCAGAAGGCCCAGCACTCGAAACAGGGAGACCTCGGTCATACATGCGCTGTATCTCCTCCCTGTACTCTGTCAAAGACTTGTCAGGAATGGCTGGAGTTAGCTCCACCACATCACCCATATTCAGCTGACATGTAGGATCATTCACCGGCTTATGGTTCAGCCTTGGCCTCAACTCTTCCTTGACAGGAAACCCATATAGAGACCATCTTGAGTTTCCCCGCCCAGCTCTTTCCAGCAAATCCATCATTGTTGAGTTTGCAGGAAACTCTTGCACCGACATCTGCAACATTATTGAACCATAAAAATTTAGATCATGCAACCATATAAAATATTTAAAACTAAAGGGACTGCTGCTGGATGAATTGCTCTTTCTACAGTAGAATAGGATCCTCTCAGATACAGAAACTTAATATGCAAACAACAAGGCTGAATATCATGTTTATTTAAAACATGGGTTCACTTCACAAGTTCACATTGTCTTCCATATGATCAGAAGAAAACATTTAATCATGTGGCAAACGATATGCCAATAAACATGCTATTGAAAGCAATGATGCCCCATTTAAGAAAAATACCTTATCATTCTCAATCACGATGACGAAGACAGGTCCATCCTGGCCGCAGTGAGGCTTATAAGAAAATGGGCAATCTTCAGAATGAGTAGGAAACGCACAAGGTGGCTTGACAGAATCATTATAACCAATTGAAGATCGGTCCTTGCTCATTGTTTCACAGTGCCAAGTCACAACCCATCGTGCCCACTCAACCATCTGAAGTATAAATGAAGAGTGCTTGCAGTCGCCCTCCTTATATCTCCAGTGAGCTGCAAATCCAAATTCAGCTTGCAAATGCATCTCCTTTGTTCGAATTTGAACTTCAAGGGGAACCGTGCCTTCACCCTTCACTACCGTGTGCAAAGACTGATACCTGCAGGTTAAAAGGAAGTTAGAAGGAACTAGTGATTTTCCAATTTCATCCAAGTATAACAGCAGAGGGTATTAAACTGTAACCTACCCATTAAATTTTGGGTGACTTATATAGTCCTTGAGCTTCCCAGGTACTTCAGACCATAACTGGTGAACTACTCTCAAAGCCTCATAACAGTCTTCCTCATTTTCAACAATGATACGTAGTCCATGAATATCATGGATTTCATCCATAGCCAGCTTTTTTCTGAAAAAGAAAAATAAAAGAACAAAATAAATAACACTAACTATTTGAATTATTAGATTAAAGAACATAAGAAAACCAAAAAAATAGTGTTACATATAGTCATATAATGCTTAGTCTTTTGTGTAAGAAAAGGTTACTTTTTGTAAACTGAACCTCTTCTAAGAAAGAATTACATTGTGAGATAGTTGGACCAGCAGGTAATGTGTGAGTATGTGTGTGTGAATACCACTAAGTTAAACTTATGGTTGGGAGTGAATGTGCATGTAAACGTTCCTCTACTGGCTTGATTGTGTGTGTGTGTGTGTGAGAGAGAGAGAGAGAAGAGAGAGCATACTTCAACATCTTTGAATAAATGCCATATAAGCTTTTATGTCGTCCAGAGAGAACATGATAAGGAATTTCTTTATCCTTAAGAGCTCTCTCAAGTTTCTCTATAGCAGAAGTAATCATCGCCTCATCAAAGGAGTTCACAAGCCTAGAGGAAAGTTCTTTGTGCTGATCTGGATTGAGATGCTTGAAACACAGGTTCTCTAATTGCTCTTTCCAACTAGAGATTCCTAAACGATTGGCCAAGGGGGCAAATATTTCCAGGGTCTCCTTAGCAAACCTCTGTTGCTTGATCAAAGGCAATGCATCTAGTGTCATCATATTATGCAACCGATCTGCCAATTTAATGAGAACAGCTCTTGCATCGGCCATGGCAAGGAACATGGTGTGCAGGCGATCTGCTTCAACAATTTTGCTTGCCGTATTATTATCACGTGCTAGCTTACTCAGTTGGCTAAGCTTGGAGACCTATTTGAATGCCACCATATCAGTTGGCTAAGCTTTCAAGAGAAATTTGATGATATAATGCAAGAAAGTTACAAGGAACAAAGTCATAGCCATGAATATACTGTCTAGAATGCTCTAGTTTGGGAAACTTATACCTACATATATTAATTTTAGCCCGGGAATAGAGTTCAAACTAAAGTATCAGGTGAAGATGATAACTGATTACCAAGAGAACAAAATGCACAAAGACAAAAAAAGAGCTTTGTTTTTTGTCAGTACAACCTCATTCACAATCATATATACACAGGGACAATATACAGCTACAGCTAATTGCCCAACCTATATATGGTAATAGCGATCACATGCATCATGCATGTGCTATACTATGAGAAATTAGCTAAATATGACAACCACAAATACTTTCATTTTGCTAATTGAATGAAATACAACAAATTGCCTAATTATAAGCTCTTTAAAAGTTAGGTATGCCAAATTTTAAAGCAAGACAAAACAATGTTAACAGCAATATCTTTGCATTAATACAGAGATCAAGTAACAAATTACACAATAAGTAATTAAATCTCTTACCCCTTCAACTAAATCAGCAACCCCAGCACCAAATGTCTTGAAAATATAGTCATAACTTAGAAATGAATCGTCAAGGGTGTCATGTAAAAGCCCTGCAGCAACTACAGTGGAGTTAGCACCAATGGATGCCAACAACACTGCAGTTTCAACACAATGCTGCAAATAAGGATCACCACTGGCTCGCATCTACAAAACAAAGAACTTCCTATCAACATTAAGACAAAATATGACAAAATCTAAATCAATATAAAAAATTATCCTCTGTACCTGCCCTCTATGCGCCTTCTCAGCTTCATAAAATGCCTTGACTACAAAATCTTCCCTGAAGATTTTGTGCCTCATTTGAGCACCTAAAAGCAACTCCTTGGCATAAGGATCTGAATCCACTTCCTCCATGAAATTATCCTCCATGGTAAATGGTAATTCATCAACGAAACCACTACTTTGCGCCTCGAAACTAGGTGAATCATAATCAATACAAGACCCTAATGCGCTCCTAACGAATCCATTGAACAGCCCATTAGTCCCACTACGAAAGGAGCCGTGAAAGTTCCCATCTCCACCCTTTTCTCGACCAATTCTCATTGGAGGACTGCTGCTACTACATGAAACCGGCCCCTGAAACACCGATACTGGGCTCTGATTGCTTTTCAACAAAGAATTACCGAATTTACTCGACGAATAACGAAACGAACTGCTTAATTCTTTTAATTCTTCCCCTCTGTAGGACCCTATGTCCTCTCCTCCACCGCTAGAAAAGCTTGATTTAACTGAAGGCGATGAGAAGAGGCAGGATAGGCCGCCAACAATGGGTCTATGGGAAGAAGAGGTAGCCGCTGTTGAGGTAGTTGAAGATGAAGATCTTGCATTCAAGTCGAAATCAAAGGAAGAGTGCGAATTGATGTTGATCTGGTGCGCTGTGGAGCAAACGCTGCTCGGTGGACTCGCGTAAAGAGCTATTGTTGAAACCGCCATGGCTTACGAACAACCCAGATAGATTCCAAAAGAAATTGGTTTTCTTCAATAATCGAAACCCAGTTTTCTTTTCCCCTCCAGGCAAACAACGATTTTCCCAGGCACCAAATAAATTAAATTTTCTAGAAAATTTAACAAAACCCAGAAATTTCCTCAGAACCCAATTAAATTTCTTCAAAAGAGACTTTTTTTTTAATTTTTTCCCCCTAAAAAGACCCAACTATTTTCCCAGAACAAGGGTTTCTTTTTCTATTATCAAAAACCAATGAATTTTATAAAAAAAGAGACCCAAATGGGATCTCAATGCTAAGAACTAAAAAGCAAAGAAATTTCTTTAATTCTACGTATATGTTTTTTATATACACACAGAAACCAAAGAATCAAAAGGAAGAATATGTTTGAAAAGAAGAAAATTTTAAGCTACAGTATTTACAAATATATAGACAATATTTCTACTCAGAAATTGACAATTAACCAAAAATATTGTAGATTTTTTTTTTCTTTTTTATGAAAAAGAGAGAGAGTCAAGGAAGCTTGAGATTGTTGAAATGAAAGCTTGAAAGAGAGAGCCTTCCTTTCTCCTTCTTTGAAATTTCTTTCAGAACTCTATTTTTTATTTTTTCCCTTATTTTCCCTCATTTACGAGCTCTTTTTCATTTTTTATTATTGCTTAGTGGCCAGGGAAAGGAATAGTGAAATTACTGAGATGTCCTTGGAGATTAACGGTATTAACTGAATCAGACAATTACATCTTTACAAGCTGCTTTCCGTTATGGATAATCTGGATTTGTGAATAATTAGGAAGTAAAGTAATTAAGGATTTACTTGTGCTTTTGTGCCAAAAAAAAAGTAAATTGTGCTTTTGTGCCAAAAAAAAAAAGTAAATTGTGCTTTTGTGCCAAAAAAAAAGTAAATTGTGCTTTATTTAAAAATATTTTTTAATTGGAAAATAAATAATGAAATAATATAAAATACCTTTTGGTATTTATGTGGGTCGTATATATTATACAAGATATAGGGCACTCACTACGTAAGTAGTTTTTGACAGTTTTTTTTTAAAAAAAAATGAATAAATAAAATTTAAATACTTATATTTATCCTCTAATTGATTGTTTTATTTAAAATGGATAGTTTTTATTTTGTTTGGAGTTTTTAAAAACTGAATTTGTGTCCAAGTCAACTCGTGACACAAACTCAATACTTGACTTTATAATTAGTATAGATTATACTTTCTCTTTTTTTTTCTAGAGTTCTATTTTGTGTATAAGAAATTATTTTTTTCTAGGAAAGTCTTTGCCTAGCCCCTCTTAAATTCGGAAATAATTCGATTTTTAGTAATAAAGACACATTTAAAACATGCTATAATTACCATACATAACTTTTGTCATGTCTGTGATTATAAGCTTGTTAGGTTTAATTTATAAACCTAATACTTTAATTATCATGCTTCTAGAAGTATATATAATCAAATTACATTTTGTTACCATAAATCCTCGTATATTAGCAAAAATGAATTATGCTTAAGCATCCTTAATTAATCCTCATGCATATTAGTAGATAATGATAAGATTGTGATATTATATATTAATTAATTTTTCAGTTTATGTATATCTCGATATAATTTAGGCTAGTTGGTTTCATATAAAAATAACTAAGTACTTGGATAGAAAGTTTCTCATTGTTGATAAGATAAAATTAAGCATTGATTAACAGAATGGACAAAACAAAAACATTTAACTTACAAAACATTATGATAAAAGACCAAATACATAATCCTAGATGGGTCATGCTAACCCCAAATCTGAGTAGGAAAGGTTTGATAATGTTGTGCAATTAATATTAATTAATTTAATTTTATATCACTATGGTTTGGACTAACTCTAGATTAGCAATAAAGAAAATATTAATGTATCTATTTAATACTATTTATGATGACAACTACCCACTCTGTTCTTATCTCCTTGATATTTTTATTTCTTTTTTTAATTATTATTGATTAATTTACTATTTGAAGGTGGTGTTGGAATGGCAATGACATTGGAACTCAAGTGCAGTTGTTGTAGAGACTTACAAGAAAAAGCAAAGCAAAGATTGTAGAACTTCTCACACTCAATAATATGCCCACATGATTATTATTACTTTTTTTATGTTATTGATATTCATTAATGTATGTATGTAGTTGCTTTTGGTGCACAACTTGGTTGTGGGTCCAAATTTATTGATATTTTTGCAGAAAAATTTATTCTTTTTTTTTTCTTTTTTCATTTTCGGGGAATCATTTGTTGTGGTGCATGAATCACTTTATGGATGAGGATTCCATTGGATCTTTTTCTTGTAGTAATCTTTTTGACGTCATATATATTTTATAATTACAATAATCTTTTTTTTTATAGAATATAATTACAATAATCAATTATTCATATATAGACTTATTTTTGCCCTTTGGCAATGAGTGGAGCTAGCACAGCTGTCCCTGTTGGGAGATTCACTTACTATAATCAAGTGCGCGACGCGGATCGAAACCGGATTAGTCAGGGCAAAACCCTGGATATCGAATAGGATAAAAAAAAAGAGTGGAGCTAGAAACTTTGGTGCAAAGTATAATATATGCTTGATTAATAGTAGTACCTATATGTGATAATTTTTATTGTTTTTTACTTAAAAAATAACTACTTAAATGATTAGAATTTGGAATGTTAATACTGTCATAATTAATGGATTTAAAAGAAAAGGGTACAAAGGGGAATATACAGTAAGCTGAATGGGTAAGAACTCTAGAACACACTCAAGTCCACGATAAGGACTTCCCTCCTTCCATACACAAATTTCCCATTTTCAATTTTTCTTCACAATTCACAATTGTTTTTTGTGCCAAAAACGTAGTTTCGTGACGGTTCCTTGGAGGCACGTGGCGTGCAAACATCAGCCGTCGAAGCCATATGGTCAGCGGAGACGGCCGACACGTGTTATTCTCGCAGACGGCGGATTTGTTAGAGTTAAGGCCACGGTCACGGTCCGTGACTGTCGATTGCTGTCCACGTGGTTTCTTGTGTGTCAACTCAGCTCCGCGAAGTTAGGTGCTTACTTACAAGGTGTGATCTGGTGTGAGCGGTAAATATTTGGGAAGCAATCATGGACCGTTAATTTGGTTTGGTTTACTGTTGGACTTTTGTGATTGGGGTTGAATGCTAATTGTGTGGTCAAAGTCAAATTGGCAAACAAAGCTGTACAATTTTCTTAACTTTTTGCTGTAGTAGCTGGCAAGTAGCAATCAAATGTTATAGTAAAATCCAAAGGAAAACATGAGGAGGGAAAAAAAATGAAAGAAGGCTATTTTGTTTAACAATTTTTTCTCCTTTACTCTCGTCATCTCGTGCATAATAAAGTCAAAGAAGCTTGTAAGTTGTAAGTACTTAACTTGCACGTTTTCAAAATTGACCTGTGATTTGTGAAGTAAAATCATGATAGGAATGATTCTTTCTCTTTTCATTTTTAGTATTTTAATACCTTAACATTTAGGAGGCTTTAACCTTTACGCTCCTGATCTGAATGGGACTAGTATTAGGTCAAATGCAGCTTGAAATACCCTATACACACAAATATGTTACAAGTTTTCTTTAGAATGATACAATAATCAAAATCTTTTAACCTCTGCTCATATTTTTAACCTTGCCTTCATTCAAGTTAAGGAGTTTTTTAATCTGGCCTATCCCAAACCTACAAGCTAAGTCGCTTGGGATCCACCATCTTTGGGTTGGATTAATCTCAATTCTGATGGCTCCTGTGATGGATGTCCTGGAAATGCTGGTGCTGGAGGTGTTTTACGGGATGACTCAGGGAGATGGATGGTTGGCTATGCTATGAAAATTAGAAAGACTTCTAGTTTACAGGCTGAGTTTGTTGCTCTAAAAGATGGACTTATTCTTGCTAGGGATCTTGGTGTTCGAAACTTGGAAGTTAATGTGGACGCCTCTTGCATCCTTGCTCTCTTGTCTTCTGCCGATACTGATTGTCATCCCTTTGGCAACCTCATTGATAATTGCAGGTCTCCGAAGAAAAGTTTTTTGAATTGCACTCTCAAGCACTCATTCAGGGAGGCCAATCAAGTTGTAGATCGAATGGCTAACTATGCTAGGCAGCTGGAGGACTCCAATGATGGCTTTGTTATTCTGTTTATGGATGTACCATCTTTCGCTTTGGATTCTGTTGTTTCTGACTCTAAGGGGACTTCCTCCCCAGACTTATTTCTTCTATCTAACATTTTGCAATGCCTTTTCAACCAAAAAAAAAAATCAAAATCTTAAATCTTCTTCACCAAAAAAAAAATCTTAAATCTTATTACACAGAAATCCCTTTAATATCGAATGGGAAAATAACATAAATTACCCCACCAACCAAATGTAACAAACTAAACCCACCTAAAATGGCACGTAATCCACATATAAATCGTATGTAATGTGACTTGAATTCAGGATTTCACGTACAATTACAATATACCTACTAATTATGCTAAGAGTGTGAATCTTAGATTCTAAAGATGAACAAGTTATCTCAATACTTATTTATATTTATGTTCTTTATTACTAAGACTTATGTATAATCTTTTTTTTTTTTAAGAACAAGACTTATAATCCTTATATATATATATATATATATATATATATTAAAAGCCGTAGAATATATTCCACTCGACTCTATAAGTTACTACTATCTTGAGTTCTACAACTATGGGTAAAATTTTGTTATGTAAAAAAGCATAAAGAAGATAAAATTTAGAAACAAAATGATATACGAGTAGGTTAATCCCAACTTTTTTTTGGTTTAAAGAACATGCTTCAAAGTTGAATGTGATTGGTGATTGAAAATAGTGAAAGGAAGAGTCGTGTAGGGATTGTGTGGTGGTGTCCACATTGTCCCCAAACAAATCAATTTCCAAACAGCCACTTGGCCACGCCTCCCCTCGAGGGAATGTCCCTATCTACTATCTAGCCATCTCCCATATGATTTCTGACCCCACCACCGCCGTGGTCCACTGCTCCACCACCGTCCTCCTCCAATGATAAAATGCTAAGCCCATTTTCGCACCACCTTATGGGCCTAAAAACATTGACCCACTTCCCAAAGAAACCAATACTACTTTAAGGTCCAAAATCAAAATATTAAAGTGACTCCAAGTCCCAAGTCCAAACCAAACAAGCTGAGCCTGTCAACTGCAACTGGACTGTATTGTTGGATTGGTACTTTCTACTTTTGGTAAGTAGGCAGATTCCTTCCTTGCTTTGACTAAAAATGAATCCATGTCCTATTTTGTTCTACAACCAAGCAATCAATGTACTTTTGTCATTCTTTGAGAAAAATCTATTATACTTATTTTGAGTTAATCATCATTCTTGCTATAAGATTTAGTCAATGATTTATGAATCAGCATTATTCTTTAGCATGTAGTAAAGTAGTAGTACTAAATCATCATCTATCTTCATGTGCATAACTTTTCCCCTAGTTAGCTTTAGTAAAGATTCTTCGTTTTTCTTTGTCATGCTTGAACATTATAATGCTGTATTTTTTTAGTTAATTTTAATATTCGGTTTTTAGTATCTAACAATAACAACTACTCCTATTTTAATATCCGGCGGAAAAAAAAGGTAACAACTACTTTAAATTGTTGATAATCAACCTTAAACCATATATACTAAAAAAAATTTAAAAATTTTGGATTTCTTATATCATTCTATGTCAATTTTTTTGTTATCTCATTTTTAAGATCAGCACAAGCTGTCAAATCTAAAAATCTATTGGACTTTGAATTACGCATTGCAGATTATTTATCAAGAGTATGAGGAGATTTGAGCCTGGGTGTCTTCCAATACAAATCCAAACCTTTACTCTTTGATTAACCCCATTAACATCAATCTATTAATTTTACATATATAGTTTCCTAGATTTTTTAATGGAAGATTCATAATATTAGATTTTAACCATAAATAAAAATGTCATATATTAGATATTTTATTAAATTCATAACTTTAAAAAACTAAGTTAAAGTTATAAACTATGTTTTTTTTTTGGTATCGCTCTTAGAATAATAGTAAGTCTCATACTCTCATTTGAAGTCATTTTGTTTATGGTTTGGTCCCCATATATAGCATGCATTTAGCCGAAAGTGATCCTCTCAACTAGTCTTAAGGATGTCAATTTAAAAAAAAAAAAAAAGAATGAGCACAGACTCTGAGAGACCCCAATTTCTTTCTAAAAATACCCCCATGAAATTTCCAAATTTCGTCAAAAGCAAGTGAAGATACTATAATGGTCAAAGTCGGTTTCCCGTTGTCACCAATAGTCCAATAGGGTTAAAATAGTCAATTAATCGATTCATTATAAAAATCGCCACCACTCTTCTTCTTCCCCTGTAAATTTACACAAAATTTTCATTTTTATTTATTTTTCTTCTGGTGAGAAAACTAAAAAACGTATAAATTAAAAACCCCAAAAATCCAAACATTCCCTAGGGTTTTTTTTTCTTCTTCTTCTTCTTCCTCCTCTCTTCTCTCTCTTCAGCAGACAACCAAAGAAAAACCCTAGCCCTTAAATCTCACTTTTACATTATTATTGTTATTATTATTATATATGGAATAAGAATAAAGAGGAGAGCTTCTCTTTTTTATTTGATCTCTTCACCTTTAAGGTAAGCTCTCAGTTAACCCATATCTGAAAACCCCTTCCTTTGTTTTCTTATATTTTCCAAAATCTCTTCAAAAACCCAGAAATATAATAAAATCAATTTAAGTTCCAAAAAAACTGGGATTTGGGAATTCATCTGTACAAGGAAATATATATAGTTAAGAAAACTATCAGTATGGATGATGTTGAGAAGGCAATATTGATTAGCTTTGATGAATCAGGTGCCTTAGATGCAGGGTTAAAATCACAAGCAGTGAACTTTTGTCAGCAAATTAAGGAAACCCCATCAATATGTAGCCTTTGTATTGAGAAGTTGTGTTTTTGCAAGCTTGTTCAGGTTCAGTTTTGGTGTTTACAAACTTTACAAGAGGTTATTAGGGTGAGGTATGGGTCCATGAGCTTGGAAGAGAAGAACTTTATCAGAAAGTCAGTTTTCTCGATGGTTTGTTTAGAACGCATTGACGATAAGGTCTGCTCTGTCTTGGAAAGCCCTGCATTTATAAAGAACAAGCTTGCTCAGGTTTTGGTTACTTTGATTTACTTTGAGTACCCTTTGATTTGGTCATCAGTTTTTGTTGATTTCCTGCCACATTTGAGTAAGGGGACTGTGGTGATTGATATGTTTTCTCGGGTTTTGAATGCATTGGATGATGAGTTGATTTGTTTGGATTATCCACGGACATCTGAGGAGGTGGCAATAGCAGCAAGGGTTAAAGATGCAATGAGGCAGCAGTGTGTGGCTCAGATTGTTAGAGCCTGGTATGACATTGTGTCTACTTATAAGAATTCTGATCCTGAAATTTGTACTACTGTCCTAGATTGTATGAGTAGGTACATTGCATGGATTGACATTGGATTAATTGCAAATGATGTCTTTATTCCACTGCTGTTTGAATTTATTTTGGTTGATGGTTTATCTGAACAACTTCGTGGTGCTGCTGCTGGATGTGTCTTGGCAGTAGTTTCTAAGCGAATGGATGCACAGTCAAAACTAAGTCTTTTGAAGAGTCTTCAAATAACTCGAGTTTTTGGTTTGATATCTGATGATAATGATTCTGAGTTGGTTTCGAGAGTAGCTGCCTTAATTACAGGGTATGCAGTGGAGGTTTTAGAGTGTTCCAAGCGGCTGGACTCACAAGATGCTAAGTCAGTTTCAATGGAGCTCTTGGATGAAGTTCTGCCAACAGTTTTCTATGTAATGCAAAACTGTGAGATGGATGCAGCATTTAGTATTGTCCAATTTCTGTCAGGCTATGTTGCCACCATGAAAACCCTTTCTCCTTTGCAAGAGAAACAGATGCTTCACCTCGGTCAGATACTGGAAGTGATTCGTACTCAGATTCGTTATGATCCCATTTATCGAAATAATCTTGATATAGTGGATAAGATTGGGATGGAAGAAGAAGACAGAATGGCGGAATTCAGAAAGGATTTATTTGTGTTGCTACGGAGTGTAGGTCGGGTAGCCCCTGAGGTAACTCAGATCTTTATCAGAAATTCATTAACTAGTGCTATTGCATCTTCATCAGACAGGAATGTAGAAGAGGTAGAAGCTGCTCTTTCCCTTTTGTATGCTCTTGGAGAGTCCATGAGTGATGAGGCGATGAAGGCAGGAACTGGTCTGTTGAGCGAACTGGTTACAAATCTTTTGTCAACAAGATTTCCTTGTCATTCCAATAGACTAGTTGCTCTTGTGTACTTGGAGACAATAGCAAGGTATATGAAGTTTGTCCAGGAGAATACACAATATATTCCGTTGGTTTTAGCAGCCTTTCTTGATGAAAGAGGCATACACCATCCAAACATCTATGTGAGTCGCAGGGCAACTTATCTGTTCATGAGGGTTGTAAAATTGCTGAAATCGAAGCTTGTCCCCTTCATAGAGACAATTTTGCAGGTAACAAAGCATATTATCTCTCTGTCATAACGATTTTATATACCACGCTTAGTTGTTTTCCTGGGGTATGTTTGGCACTTATACCTAAAATTCTTTACTCAATTTTTTTTTGTTGATGGTTAGAACCTGCAAGATGTAGTTGCTCGAGTTACTAGTATGAATTTTGCTTCTAAGGAATCTGCTGGATCTGAAGATGGTGCATACATCTTTGAGGTATTTATCTCATTTCTATGTTACAACCTATACCCACCTCCTCTTGTTTGTTTAGATCTGTATTAACATGCATAGTTCATGAATATCTTTCCTTGTGATGGCACTTGGAAAGTGATGACTTATTTGTTGTTGTTCTTCTTCTTTTTTGACATTTGCACAGGCAATTGGCCTGTTGATTGGGATGGAAGATGTGCCACTGGGAAAGCAATCTGATTATCTCTCTTCATTGCTCACCCCTCTTTGTCAACAGGTTTTGATTTTAGTGTAAATTCTGTAATATTTTTTATAGCCTTCTTGCCAGTACATGCTTCTTTTGGCCAGCTTATGAGCAAACTGATGTTAGATACACGTATTTTCTGGCATGTTTTCTCATATGTTGTACGTTGCAGGTTGAGGCAACGCTGCTGAATGCAAAAGCATTGAGCCCAGAAGAGTCTCCTCTAAAAGTTGCTAATATCCAGCAAATTATTGTGGCAATCAATGCATTAAGCAAGGTTACTCTTCTAATTTGACCATCTAATTTGCTCCTTGCGCAATAGTTTTTCTTTTAAACATTGTTGCCTTTCATAAAATTTATCAAGCTGCCTACTTTTTAACTATTATCCTAGGATATTGTAATATGCTACTGGGTGGGAAGTTTTTCCCTTAAGCTTGTTGTTTTTCATTTTATATCAATTGCTGACGGTATTGCCTTCTGCTTATAGCGTATAGTTCATTGTTAATGATGTCAAAAATCCTTACTTGCCTATTTATTTGATTTTGGGATGCTGTTTTTAGAAAGATATTAAATTTTCTTTTAGATTTAGTTTCTCAAATCCTTTTTCGCTGAGCTACATAGAAATATGTCTTGCATGTTGTCAAAGCTCTAAGCTATCTTCCACTTGTTAATTTGACTCTAATTATGGATAGCGTTTATTCTCATATTTTGTTTCTAATCCAGGGTTTCAGTGAGCGCCTTGTAACTGCAAGTCGGCCTGCAATTGGTCACATGTTTAAGCAGGTTAGTTCTTAAGGTAGATGGTTTTAATGGTTCTTTAAGTGCTTACCTTATCGTGCTAGCAGTTGAGTAGTAGATCACAATTGATCTTCTTGGATGTGTTGGAAAGACACAATGCTGTAATTTGTTCTTCTTTTATTAAAAGTTGCTACTGTTTGTGTGATCCAGACATTGGATGTTCTTCTCCAAATCCTTGTTGTATTTCCAAAGGTAGAGCCATTGCGAACTAAGGTAAGATTCTGATGCCGAATGTTCAATATAAATCCTTTTGTTTTGTCAAACACATTGCCTGATGTGGTGTTTTTTCCCCTTCCTTCTTCTGTATTCAGGTTTTATCATTCATACACCGTATGGTGGACACCTTAGGAGCATCTGTGTTTCCTTACCTTCCGAAGGCATTGGAGCAATTACTTGCTGAAAGTGAGGTACAGAATAGTTAAATTGAGCCCTTTTAAAATTAAGCTATTGTCAAAAGGAAAACAGGTTTACTGTTAAGGAACGATCCATGAAGTAATAGTTTTCAATCATTCAACCCTGGTCTACCAACAAACAATCTGTGAGGGATAACCTTGGTCACTGGAACTGAAACTCATACACTAACCAACACAGAATAAATTATGTCTGTGTCAAGACCAAAACGTAATATGATTTAAGGTGTTTAACACCAAAACTCCTGGCTTTGTGTTGGTCACTGGAACTGAAACTCATACACTCTACCAACACAGAATAAATTATGTTTGTGTCAAGACCAAAATGTAATATGGTTTAAGGTGTCTAACACCAAAACTCCTGGCTTTGTTTGGGTATCTCTAAATGTGTTTTATGATCTTTCCATATTGGGTGTCAGCATAAGCTCTTTTGGCCTTTGATGACAGTATGACTTGGAAATAACTTTTACCTTGATGATACATGGAAAAAAAGGCTGAAAAAGAAATTTAAATTAATGTATTTCAGTTACATATTTGTTTATTTTTTGATTCTGGGATATGGGGTTTTGCAGCCGAAAGAAATGGTTGATTTCCTTGTATTGCTCAATCAACTTATATGCAAATTCAGCACCTTGGTCCAGGACATATTGGAAGAAGTATTTCCTGCTATTGCTGGTAGGATACTTAGTGCCATCAGAAAGGTGGCTGATTCTTCAGGACCTGAAGCCAATACTGAGGTAGATATCATCATTTATGATATGAAATATCATTACTTATTTGAATCTAAACTTTGTAGTATGATATTAAATTATATTATTGTGTAGACTCTACCCATATCTCTGGTGTATACATATATTTATA
This sequence comes from Corchorus olitorius, assembly GCA_001974825.2. NCBI lineage: Eukaryota > Viridiplantae > Streptophyta > Magnoliopsida > Malvales > Malvaceae > Corchorus > Corchorus olitorius. The sequence goes on along the minus strand of AWUE01020783.1, from coordinate 5,821 downwards.
TGGGGGGGGGGGGGGGGGGGTTGGGGGCTCAAATGTTGTTTTTATGGTTTTGAGCTCATAACTTTCAGTACATTTTCCCAGTTACAGTGTTGCTTGCCCAGACTTACTGATTTAAGTGAGTTCTCAAGCAATTAGTAAAGTATTTTTCCCCCTTGTCAGTTAAGTTAAACAGTGAATCACTGCAATCACTTACCATGATTCCCTATAAGCTTATATACTTCACACAGGTTTCATTCACTGTATTCATTGCAACTTCTTTCTCTTGTAGGAAATTCGTGAATTGCAAGAACTTCAAAAGACATTATATACTTTCCTTCATGTGATAACTACACATGATCTGTCTTCCGTGTTCCTCTCCCCAAAAAGTCGGGGCTACTTGAATTCAATTATGCAGTTGCTGTTGCATACATCTTGCCACCATAAGGATATACTTACAAGAAAGGTGAGATAATTGATTTAGCAATTCATTCTTATCTAAAGGGTTGACCATTCTGTAATAATTCTAGTATGGTCTCAGGTGGATCTAACTCTCCTTTTGCTTTCTGTGAAATAGGCTTGTGTACAGATATTTATTAGATTAATAAAAGACTGGTCTGCCAGCCCTTTTGGTGAAGAAAAGGTATGTTTCCCTTATAAACTTTATGCTTAGTTTTATCGTGTGGACTTAATTGTGTTTATGGCTCTAATGGGTTAAACATTTCTAGGTTCCCGGTTTTCGAAGTTTTATGATCGAGACCTTTGCAACAAACTGTTGTTTGTACAGTGTGCTTGACAAATCCTTCGAGTTTACTGATGCAAATACTGTAAGAATAATATTTGTTCATTTATTCTCTTTATTTGCAGTAGTTAGTGTCATGCAGGATATCTTTGTTACAAACTTACAGTAATACCATTTATTGATTTTGTTGTCCGTTCATGGTAGTTGGTGGCATGCATTATGTTGTTATAGAATTGCTTAAGCCCAAAGAAAGAAAGGAAATTTAAAAAAAAAACAACAATCAAGTTATCCTTTTCTTAATTAATAAGATGGTGATTATGATTGATTGTTTTTTCTAAAAACAGTGTTTAATTGCCTGGAATAATGCAGTACTTTGCATATTAATTGTGCATTGTTGTGTTATGTCAAGAAAGGAGGAAATCTAAATAAATATTTCCAAAAGAAGAATCCAGCATGATTGTTTGTCATGGTTTGATGGTTTATTTATTACCAAAAAAAGCTTCATATTCTGCTCCATTACATCTTTTAAATTCTACATCCACAAGCTTTATCAGGTGGTTAGGAACTCACCTTGAATGTTTTATGGTGCATGGTGTTTTTGCAACTGTGAAAGCTGCATTAGATTTTGGTGAGATGTTCATTGAAGTAACAATGAAAGAAACTTTTATTGCCTGTTAGATGGGCTAAAGAAGCATTACTTCTTTCTGCATTGCCTTTAAAGAGTTTTATTCGCTTTGGTTGGGGAAGAAATCAATGTTGTTTGCAGAAATGGATGTGCTGACAGTTTACTCTCTCTTTTTACTCTGTTTTCAGCTTATTTTATTTGGAGAAATTGTGTTGGCTCAGAAGGTGATGTATGAGAAGTTTGGGGATGATTTTCTTGTTCATTTTGTATCAAAAGGATTTCCATCTGCACACTGCCCTCAAAATCTGGCAGAGCAGTATTGTCAAAAATTGAAGGTATAACTGCGCTAATATATCTTGACTTTGAATGAGTTTATTCTTTATGTTATGTTGCACTCAGTTCATTCCTAAGATAATACAAAGAAATTGACAGTGATAACAGAACCAAAACCTGTTTTATTGTAACCTTTCACTAGAGAAAATTAATTTAGTCAGTTTGTTTTCTCTTACATCTTGACTACGTTTGAACTTTAGACATGGGTACAAGGTCTTGTTAGAATCCATCAGAAGTTTTCCACGAAATTATAATAGTAAATAAATATAGAATGTTCATTCTAATGAAAGATCTCAAGGATGGAAACAGTTTATACTTAGTGCATCTCTAAGACAAAGTCACATGAAGTATATTAGAATTTATACTTGAATTCGTGACATTAATTTTCTGCATTGCAACCATGCTTTCCAGCCCTAGGCTTGATTATTGAATATTAGTGGCACTTTATAAATGCCAGGTCGATATTGAAATCTTAAATTGCACAAATGTTGCTGCAGCTGCTCTAAGTTTTCTCTATGCTTTGGTTGTTTGTACTTGCAGGGTAGTGATATGAAGGCATTGAGATCATTTTACCAGTTACTCATAGAAAATTTACGTCTCCAACAAAATGGAAGCCATGTTTTCAGATAACAGAATCGAGATGGGCAAATGATTGATTATTCACTTCGACATACTGTATTCAGTTTTGTGGTGAACCACACCTTTCTGTTCCACAAAGGTTCTTGACATCTTTCTATTGTGTTGTTTTCCTCTTCTTCAATCGATTCTCTTACATATTGCTTATGTCAAGTTAATATTGCAGGTTTCATAATGTAAATATCATTTGTGTGCCTATTCAAGGATGGCGAGGTATTTCTGGAACCCCAGTCCTGTTTAAGTTGCTGAAATCATTGTTTCTTGATCCTGATTCCTTTCATTTTTTATGGATTCTACAGTTGTATATTTCCGGAAGCAAGCTATTTTTGAATCATGAAGTTTGGTTGAATCCTTCAGTTTCAACATGCTGATTAGGATGAAAGTTTTTGTGAGAGCTGTTCATAGTTTTTCTTTTAATCCCCCACAATTTTTTTAATACAATTTTCTGGGTTAATTTATATATTCAATTGAGTGAATGCAACTAGATTATTACCCCAAGAACGGGGAAAAGAATACAAGACATTGCCTTATTCGTTTTTTACTCCATTAGATATTCTTTATTCTCCACGAACTTGCAATAAACTCCTAAAATTCATTGATGTGGGACGAGGCAATAGATGAGATGTTGTTATGGCCTGAAATGATGGTTTATGATAGTACAATAATTTTCTTTTCAATATGGAAGATATGCTTCAACCATTGAACCAAATGGGAAACATTTTATTGAAACAGATATATCTAATTTTCTACTATTCATCTTAGGGTGCTGCCATATGATGCACCATATATGGTGTGCACCATTATTGGTTGTTGCTCTCTTTTCTAAGTATATTTTTTCATTTAATTTGGGCTTGTGGCCTATAATTTTCCCAGCCCATGTGTTTGCCATCTTTGGGCTTTTTTATTTTTATTTTTGCTCTTATTGGGCTTTTTAGGGGGTTGACTTGGTGGGTGGGAACCCTTTTCTTAGAATTTCAAGCCAACATGAAGGGGGGACAATATTGTGTTCCCACTTTTACTGCAACTAGTTTTAGTTTTCACGTGCGTTGCACGTGACCCAACGTGTTTAAAGTAAATATTTTTATGAAATTTGATAATCACTATAAAATTCTGCTAACCTCCATATAAAATTTTGATAATTACACTATAAAGTTTTTATGATATACTATAGAATTTCGAGAATGTCCATATGAAATTTTGTTAACTTTCCTATAAAATTTTGTTACAATTCAGATCCCTATAAAAATTTTAATAACCACCTAATGAAATTTTGATAACCACCTATGAAATTTTGATAGCCTCCCAATGAAATGTTGTTAAGCGCACCTTATGATATTTTGATAACCTTCCAATAAAATATTGATAATCACATTATGAAATTCTGATAACCATACCATAAAATTGTGATACCTCACTATGAAATTTTTATAAACTTTCCTATAAAATTCTGATAAACCTCCATTTGAAATTTTGAAAACCACCTTATGAAATTTTGATAACCATCTTATGAAATTTTGATAACATCCCTATAAATTTTTTATAATCTCCTTATAAAATTTCGTTAACCAACTACAAAATTTTGATAAGAACACTATTAAATTTTGATAACCCCCAATGAAATTTTGATAATTAATTACACCATAAAATTACGATAACTTACCTATGAAATTTTGTTAATCTCCCTATAAAATTTTGAGAACCACATTACCAAATTTTGTTAATCTCACTATAAATTTTGATAAACTCATTATGAAATTTTAACTACCACACAATCAAAATTTAATAACCTCTCCCTTTGAAATACCACATTATAAAATTTTGATAACCACACTATGAAATTTTGATATTATCCCCTCTAAAATTTTGATAATCTCCCCATGAAATTTTGTTAACCTCTATGAAATTGTGATTATTACATATGAAATTTTGGTAACAACACTTGAAATTGTGAAGAGAACAACACTTGAAATTTTATTAAGCTCACTCTATCTCACTATGTAATTTTTATAAGCACACTATGAAATTTTTATAAGCACACTATGAAATTTTGATAATCTTCCTATGAAATTTTAATAACCTCCATATAAGATTTCGATAATCGCCCTATGAAATTTTGATAACCAGAGTATGAAATTTTAGTAACCTCCTTGTGAAATTTTGACAACCTTCCCATGAATTTCGATAACCTCCTTATGAAATTTTGATAACCTCCATATGAAAATTTTGATAACATCCTTATGAAATTTTATTTTAATAACCTCCTTATGAAAATTTGATAACAACCCATGGAATTGTGATAACTACAGTATAAAATTTTAACATCCTACCTATGAAATTTTGGTAACCACACTATAAAATTTTGAGAACCACACTATAAATTTTAGTAACCACACAATGAATTTTGATAACTTCCAAAATTAAAAACATAGGATCAACAATCCTTTTCTTTTGGTTAAACCTCAAAAAAAAGAAAAAAAAAAGAAAAGAAGAAGATTGATTCAATAACTCAAAAGCGAATTACCCCCTAAAATAACTCTTTTAAATATATTTCAAGAATTCTAGCAATTAAAACATAAATAATTGATATTAAAATATTAAAAATAACCTTTAACATATATTAAGATTTAAACCCGATATTAATTAATGACATTTTTGAAATATATTCCGAACATTAACTATTATAGAAAGTTATGATTAAAAGGGTAATTAAAAGGGAAAAATAAGTATATGATTTGTGAAATTTGGAAAGTTAAAAAGTGTTTTGTATTCTTTATTTTATTTTAAGAGTAAATCACAAATTTAATCACTTAAGTTTATATGATTTTCTATTTTTGTCACTTAATTATAAAAATAAGGATTTTTTTGAGTAAATAAAAAAATAAGGATTTGGTCACTTAAGTTTGTAGAATTAAATATTTTAATCACTAATAAACTCTTAATTTATTTATATGTCATGTCATTGAGCATGCCATATGACATAGTCACATCATAATAAATTCATAATAACAATTGAGTGAGCAAAATATTCAATTTTAAAAATATAAATGACCAAAAAATTATTTTATATGGTTAGATGAACATAATAGAATATTATTAAAAATCAAGTGATTATCTATACAATTCACCTTTATTTTAGACATAACGAGTACTGTAAGCTAGTCGGTAGCATCGATTGGGAAACATATACAAGTGGACTGCTACCATCAAAAATATTAAATAATTTTTTATTCTTCCTTTTCAAATCGAGGGAATTAATTAAGCAGATCATATCTACTTGTAATAAAATCTGTTTTATTTTATTGTCAGTCACGTGTGAAATATCCTAAAACTATAATGCTTGGTGGATTGGTCAAAAAATATGTTTTTTTTTTCCTAGAAATGTCAAAAAATATGTTAAAGAAATGGTTTTAATGTTTAATGGGAAACAGAGAAGGAGATCTTCAGGTATTATTTCTTCCTCATCGCAATGATGATTCTTCTTTAGCTTCTTCTTTTTTTTTTTTTTGAAA
>AWUE01020782.1:0-141183 GCA_001974825.2 Corchorus olitorius | reverse complement strand
TCAATGAATACGAAATAGTCATTCTTCGAATTGTCAAATATTGTATCTTATCAATCAACAAAATCATCTTCTTCATTTACGAATTAACAACTTGGCTTAGTGCGTCCTTCAAAGATCTTGGCAAATTACAAAAAAACGTAAAGAATTGGCTATTTAAATCGTCAATAAAGCTTATTTATACATACAACATAATCACATGCTTACAATTTGATCACCTTTTTGAACGAATCATGACCCATTGAAAATGTTGTTCATGGCTAAGGAAATTATGGCAAAGATGGATCAATATTTTCATTTTGGTTCATCATGAGAAAATCTTTTTCTTCGTATTTGTGCATTTTGTGATCCTTAAATGTCAATTACGCATCTCTCCCAAAATCTGCAAGAATTGATCAAATTTTATAGTGCATTTCATTCACACGACTTCTCAATTGGGTTTCACATGTTGTACTTTCTATGGAAGAAAAAAAGATCCGAAATTTGTTCCTCCATGACGTGTTGTTACACGATTGATCCAGTAAACTGGTCTCACCACTATTTAAGTGGGGTTTTCCTACAAAACATAGGATGACCCCACATGACACGTCATGTGGAACAAAATTCTGATTCATTTTTCTGGTTGTTTAGAATTTTCCTAACTATACATGTTCTACTTTCCAGACTTTATGTTAATTAATTATCAGTTTTAGCACTATCTGAATACCGGGAAGTTAATCAAAAGTATATATAAGTAGTCATCCAATCCGCGCTACTATTATACATAGTTCGACATCACAATATACCAAACTTATTTCTCTTTGGGTGATTATAATTTGATACATTATCAGTGTAAATTTGGACTCCATAAGTAGAGTGAGGAGTTCACACATGTCCATTTTCTGAATTAATTAAATTTTAAATATTTCAATTTAGTCGCTAAGGGACACATGTTACCCTTCTAGATCCGCATGTGCAGTCTACTAAATTCCACTAACCGTGGTGTATTGAATAATTTTCCTTTCTCTTTGTTAGAATGTTGAGCTTAGCCCAACAATATCTTTGGACTAACCCATAATCCTAGAACCCTAAGACTGTATGAACAACTGATATCCAGAATATCCATGTGTCCTGTACGAACACCCATATATAAGGGTTCCTAAACCCTCTCCTTAGACAGATACTGAAATCCTACACCTCATGATCAACATAGAAATTAAAATCATGGTATAAACGGGCAGTGCTGATGATGGCTATGCCCCATCGGAAGTGCTGTTTTGTCACAAATAGTGCCAATTGGAAGCTCCTAGTTTAAGGGACTGCCGACCTCTAAAAAGAGAACATCCTTAAAAACATGTTAAGATTTCCTGCTGAATCTAGGCACTGTCACAAAAAGGAAGCTGCCTGTTTTATTCCTCAAGGCAAGGGCCCAAGCCAAAGCAACGAGAGCGAATGTTCCTCAAAAACGTAGCCAAAAGCTTACCAACAAGAAACGACTCGAATAATGGCGTGTGTCATCAGCGTGGATTTGTCACCCAAAGTGACATCTTTTACGAAGACTTTGATTTGAATGATTTTTATATTTATATAATATTATATATTATATAACCCATATGAATATATGATATCTTTTTCGTCTCCTTAATTCTTTTGCCTTTCCCTTTATTTCCCTCCTTTTATTGTAACCCGTCAAGCAAGAATTTTTGAATTTTCATTACAAATTTCAGGTTGACTCAATAGATTAGCCGTAATTTTCTGTCTTGGGGGCTCTACCCATCGACGACTTGGTTTCCCTTTTATAAAGACAACACATGAATTGATATAAGTATATAACTTACATTATTATTATGATCTTCAGTTTTGGTTCTTCTTTACACTTCAAGTATGAATTAATTGACCCATTAATTTTATATATTAATTGACCAAGTATATATACTTTTTTACCATGACATTACAAGGGTGTTGATCATCTAATTACATTAAAATCAGAAATTTAAAGAAAAAAAAAGTTAAAAACTCGACCAATAACTGGTGTAATTTGCCTATATATATAGTATATGCATAGTAGAATTAATTAAACACGAGATTTAAATTCTGATAATTTCCTATATCTCTCTCCCCATGAACCCCATATATACATGTGTGAACCGTAAAAAGAAATTAATGATTGTTAAATATTAAACATTGTGTAATCTAGTTAAATTAGTTAAGTGTAAAAATTACTACAAGAATCGTTTCATTACAAATTTATAATTCAATAAAATAAAATAAAATCAAGGGTTTAATCTTTTCTTCGTTGAAAAACTCTAAATTAATAAATTATGTTTTGTGAGGAAATTCAGAGTCAAGAAAATACAGACTCCCCCCAACAATTATATTTGGAAAATTTGCTTTCTTGATTGCAGTCATTTTGATGCTACTTACAATATCTATATATTTTCTTGTGTATGACGTTTAAAAAATGTGCTCTACAAGTTCTAAAAAAATACTCAAACTCAATGATTCAATTAGGGTAGAAAATGCACCAAAAACAAAGTCTTTCTGACTACAAGTTAAAGTTAGGTTGGGAAGTTTTCACCTTAGTGCTGCTAAGGCCTAAGAAAACCAGAATTTCCTTCTACATTAAGCAACAAAAGGTCAAATTGATTAATGGATGTACCTAAAATTTGATTTTAAACACATGCTTAGCTAAGCTTAGGGAGTATAAATTTCTACTAATCTGAACTATATCGCCCTTTCATTTCAAATTAAATGCCTATGTATCTTGTCAAAACAAATCCTTATATCTAAATGTGGCTGACATTGGGTTTGATGAAAATAGATATTTCAAGGAGTCTTTGAGCCAAAAATCATGCAAAATTGAACCGGGGCTCCGGAACGCGTTTTTAGTCAAAAATCGTGATGGTTAGTACACGATTTCGGCTAAAAATGGATCCGAAAAGTTTTTTTCTCAAATTTTTGCCACATACTCAGAAAAATATTTATAATTCAACGCCAAAAAGATTGACGGGCTTTTCACGCTTGTAATATCGTTTTTCCATTTTTTTTCCGAATTAATTTCTAATTAAGTCGAAACAAGATTGAGATGCTCGAAAAAACAAATCCATATATTCAAAATGACTGAGATTTGTCTCGATGAATATAGATATTTCAAGAAGCCTTTACGCCAAAAATCTTGCAAAACTGAGCTGGGTCCCCGGAACACGTTTTTAGCCATAAGCCGTGATGAGTAAACGATTTCGGATAAAATTTTGCAAAAACTTATCCGAAAAATTTTTCCTCAATTCTTTGCCTCAATACCAAAAAAAAAAAATTTAACACCAAAAAGAATTGAAGGGGTTTTCCTTTTTTTTTTCTAATTAATTTCTAATTAAATCGAAACAACATTAAGATGCTCATAAAAACAAATCGTTAAAACGAATGTGGCTGTGATTTGGTTCGATGAATATATCAAGGAGTCTTTACGCTAAAAATTATTCAAAACTGAGCTAGGACCCCAGAACGCGTTTTTAGCCCTAAACCGTGATGAGTAAACGATTTCGGCTAAAATTTTGCAAAAACTGATCCTAAAAATAATTTCCTCAATTCTTTTCCACAATACTCAGAAAAAATATATAATTCAACGTCAATACTTTGAAACCATGCAAAAACCAGGCAAAACTGAGTCAAGACTCCGAAACACGTTTTTAGCCAAACGTACACGATTTCGGCAAAAAATTGAGACGAAAATTTTTTTTTCTCAATTTTTTGCGACAATAGTCATAAAAAATATATAATTTAACGCCAAAAAAATTGAAGGATTTTTCACACTACTAATATCGTTTTACCATTTTTTTTCTGAATTAATTTCTAATTAAAACGAAACAAGATTCAGATACTCGTAAAAATAAATTGTTAAATCGAATTTGGCTGGGATTTGGTTCGATGAATATAGAAATTTCAAGGAGTCTTTACGCCAAAATCATGCAAAACTGAGCCGGGGTCCTGGAACGTGGTTTTAGCAAAAAACCGTGATGGTTAGTATAGGATTTCAGCGAAAGTTTTGCAAAAACTGACCCGAAAAATTTTTTCTCAATTTTTTTGCCACAATAGTCAGAAAAAATACACAATTCAACGCAAAAAAAATTGAAATATTTTCTCGCTTGAAATATCATTTTTTAAATTTTATCCCGAATATATTTCTAATTAAATCGAAACAATTTTCAGATACTCGTAAAAACAAATCTTTAAATCTAATGTGGTTGAAAGCCTGAGATTGGTTAGATGAATATAGATATTTCAAAGAGTCTTTCTGCCAAAAATCATGCAAAACTGAGTCAGGGCCGCCGAAATGCGTTTTTAGCACCAAAACCATGATTAACGTACACGATTTTCGGCTAAAAATTGACCCGTTATTTTTTTTTATTTTTTTCTGAATTTTTTGCCACAATACTCAGAAAAATTATATAATTCAACACCAAAAAGATTGATGGTCTTTTCACGCTTTTGATATCATTTTTCGAATCTTTTTCCGAATTAATTTCTAATTAAATCGAAACAAGATTCAGATTCTCGTAAAACTAAATCCTTATATCCAATGTGGCTGACATTTGGTTTGATGAATATAGATATTTCAAGGAGTCTTTGCGCCAAAAATCATGCAAAATTGAGTCGGGGCTCGGGAACGCGTTTTTAGCCAAAAACCGTGATGAGTTAGTACACGATTTCGGCTAAAAACTGATCGGAAAAGTTTTTTTCTCAATTTTTTGCCACAATACTCAGAAAAAATATATAATTCAACGCCAAAAAAATTGACCGGCTTTTCACGCGCTTCTAATATCGTTTTTCCATTTTTTCCGAATTAATTTTTAATTAAATTGAAACAAGATTCAGATGCTCGTAAAAACAAATACTTAAATCGAACATGCCTGAGATTTTGTTCGATGAATATAGATATTTCAAGGAGTATTTAGGTCAAAAATCATGCAAAAACAGAAAATAAAAACAAAAATAAATATTTTCTGCAAAAAATACACAATTCAACGCAAAAAAAAAAAATTGAAAAATTTTTCTCGCTTTAAATATCATTTTTCTATTTTTTTCCAAATCTATTTCTAAATAAATTGAAACAAGATTCAGATGCTCGTAAAAACAAATACTTAAATCTAATGTGGCTGAGAGCCTGAGATTGGTTAGATGAATATAGATATTTCAAGGAGTCTTTCTGCCAAAAATCAAGCAAAACTGAGCCGGGGCCCTCGAAACGCGTTTTTATCCCAAAAACCATGATGGTTAGTACACGATTTTCGGCTTAAAGCTGACCCGAATCTTTTTTTTTCTGAATTTTTTGCCACAATACTCAGAAAAAATATATAATTCAACACCAAAAAGATTGATGGTCATTTCACGCTTTTAATATCATTTTTCCAATTTTTTTCCGAATCAATTTCTAATTAAATCGAAACAAGATTCAGATACTCGTAAAACCAAATCCTTATATCCAATGTGGCTGACATTTGGTTTGATGAATATAGATATTTCAAGGAGTCTTTGCGCCAAAAATCATGCAAAATTGAGTCGGGGCTCGGGAACGCGTTTTTAGCAAAAAACCGTGATGGTTAGTATACGATTTCGGCTAAAAACTGATCGGAAAAGTTTTTTTCTCAATTTTTGGCCACAATACTCAGAAAAAATATATAATTCAACGCCAAAAATATTGACCGGCTTTTCACGCGCTTCTAATATCGTTTTTCCATTTTTTTCCGAATTAATTTTTAATTAAATTGAAACAAGATTCAGATGCTCGTAAAAACAAATACTTAAATCGAACATGGCTGGGATTTTGTTCGATAATTATAGATATTTCAAGGAGTATTTAGGTCAAAAATCATGCAAAAACACAAAATAAAACAAAAATATATTTTCGGCCAAAAATATACAATTCTACGCAAAAAAAAAATTGAAATATTTTTCTCGCTTTAAATATCATTTTTCTATTTTTCCCGAATCTATTTCTAATTAAATCGAAACAATATTCAGATACACTTAAAAACAAATCCTTAAATCTAATGTGGCTGAGAGACTGATATTGGTTAGATGAATTTAGATATTTCAAGGAGTCTTTCTGCCAAAAATCATGCAAAATTGAGTAGGGGTCCCCGAAACGGGTTTTTAGCCCAAAAACCATGATGGTTAGTACACGATTTTCGACTAAAAATTGACCTGATTTTTTTTCCCGAATTTTTTCCCACAATACTCCAAAAAATATATAATTCAACACCAAAAAGATTGATGGTCTTTTCACGCTTTTAATATCATTTTTCCAATTTTTCCGAATTAATTTCTAATTAAATCGAAACATGATTTAGATGCTCGTAAAAACAAATCCTTATATCCAATGTGGCTGACATTTAGTTTGATGAATATAGATATTTCAAGGAGTCTTTGCGCCAAAAGTCATGCAAAATTGAGTCGGGACTCGGGAACGCATTTTTAGCCGAAAATCGTGATTGTTAGTATACGATTTCGGTTAAAAACTGATCGGAAAAGTTTTTTCTCAATTTTTTGCCACAATACTCAGAAAAAATATATAATTCAACTCCAAAAAGATTGATGAGCTTTTCACGCTTGTCCATTTTTTTTCCGAATTAATTTTTAATTAAATTGCAACAAGGTTCAGATGCTCGTAAAAACAAATACTTAAATCGAACGTGGCTGGGATTTTGTTCGATGAATATAGATATTTCAAGGAGTATTTACGTCAAAAATCATGCAAAAACATAAAAAAATATTTTCGACAAAAAATACACAATTCAATGCAAAAAAAATTTTGAAATATTTTTCTGGCTTTAAATATCAATTTTCTATTTTTTCTGAATCTATTTCTATTTAATTCGAAACAATATTCAGATACTCGTAAAAAAATATCCTTAAATCTAATGTGACTCAGAGCCTGAGATTGGTTAGATGAATATAAATATTTTAAGGAGTCTTTCTGCCAAAAATCATGCAAAAATGAGTCGGGGCCGCCGAAACTCGTTTTTAACCCAAAAACCATGATGGTTAGTACACGATTTTCGGCTAAAAACTGACCCAATTTTTTTTCTGAATTTTTTGCCACAATACTCAGAAAAAATATATAATTCAACACCAAAAAGATTGATGGTCTTTTCACGCTTTTAATATCATTTTTCCAATTTATTCCGAATTAATTTCTAATTAAATCGAAACAACATTCAGATGCTTGTAAAAAGAAATCCTTATATCCAATGTGGCTGATATTTGTTTTGATGAATATAGATATTTCAAGGAGTCTTTGCGCCAAAAATCATGCAAAATTGAGTCAGGGCTCGGGAACGCATTTTTAGCCAAAAGCTGTATGTAACGGTACACGATTTCGGCTAAAAACTGATCGGAAACGTTTGTTCTCAATTTTTTGTCACAATACTCAGAAAAAATATATAATTCAACGCTAAAAAGATTGATGGGCTTTTCACACTTCTAATATCGTTTTTCCATTTTTTTCCCAAATTAATTTTTAATTAAATTGAAACAAGATTCAGATGCCTCGTAAAAACAAATACTTAAATCGAACGTGGCTGGGATTTTGTTCAATGAATTTAGATATTTCAAGGAGTATTTTCGTCAAAAAACATGCAGAATTGAGCCAGTTCTAAAAACTGTTTCGAAAATTTTTTTTCCTTGGCATAGGAAACTTTAATCTTAACAACCTCGGCATAAGATCAACTTTTTTAAACATGTAAAGTATTAAACTAATTTTTTTCCTTAATGTCCATAATTTATTTAAATTAAATAAATATAAACTATAAATAAAAAGTATTTCAAATAATTATGGGGAGTAAATTATTATAATTATGTTTTGTATTTACAATATCTTTACATAATTTAAATAAAAAGTTTCATGATTATAAATTATAATATTATAATTAAACATAATATAATCGAAAATAATTATTAGAAGTAAATTATTAATTACATTTATAGTAGATTACTAATATCTTTTCATAACTAATAAATTTAAATATTAGATTTACAATATGTTTCTATAATAATATTAATAAAAAAGTTGAATCATCTCAAAAAAATAATAAAAAAGTTAAATGACTAAAAAGAATACTTGTTAAAAAATCAGTATACTATAATACTAAGGGTATTTATGAAATTTCCCAATTAGAATTTTTGAGTTCGTGATTTTATATAATGGTAAGACTAGTAATTTGTTACGTGTACCACACATGAAGTTGAAGTTTTGATTGAAACATATTTGAAGTATTGTGCAATATAATGTCAAAGTTAATTTTGAAAAGATTAAATTTCTCCAAATTTTTTCAAATTATTGAGAATAAATTAATCAAATTTTTGTTTCATTTTTTTTGAATTAATTTCTAATTAAATCGAAACAAGATTCAAATGCTCGTAAAAACAAATCTTTAAATAGAATATGTCTGAGATTTGATTGGATAATATAGATATTTAAGGAGTCTCGGCGCCAAAAAATCACGCAAAACTGAGCCGGGGACTCGGAACGCGTTTTTAGCCAAAAACCCATGATGGTATAAATGACCCGAAAGATTTTTCTTCATTATTTGGCAAAAATACTCATAAAATATATATAATTCAACGCTAAAAAGATTGGAAGACTTTTCACGCTTTTAATATCGTTTTTCATATTTTTCTGAATTAATTTCTAATTAAATCGAAACAAGATTCATTATGCACATAAAAACAAATCCTTAAATCCAATGTGGCTGAGATTTGATTAGATGAATAAAGTAATTCAAGGAGTCTCGGCTCCAGAAATCATGCAAAACATAGTCGTGGCCCTGGAACGCATTTTTAGGCAAAAAACTGTGATGGTTTGTTACACGATTACGGCTAAAATTTTGCAAAAATTTACTCGAAAGATATTTTCTTTAATTTTTGGCTAGAATACTCATAAAAAATATATGATTCGACATCAAAAAAATTGAAGGACTTTTAACGCCTCTAATATTGTTTTTCCTATTTTTTTCTGAATTAATTTTTAATTAAATCGAGACAAGATTCAGACGCTCGTAAAAAAATTCTTAAATCTAATGTGGCTGAGATTTGGTTAGATTAATATAGATATTTCAAGGAGTCTTGGCATCAAAAATCATGTAAAACTGAGTCGGGCAGCGGAACGCGTTTTAGCTGAAAATCGTGATGGTTAGTATACAAATTCGGCTAAAATTTTGCAAAAAAGGACCCAAAAGATTTTTTCTCGATTTCTAGCGAAAATAATTATAAATAATATATAATTCAACGCCAAAAAAGTTGAAAGCCTTTTCACACTTCTAAAATGGTTTTTTCTATTTTATTTCCAAATTAATTTTTGATTAAATTGAAACAAGATTTGGAAACTTGTAAAAACAAATCCTTAAATACAATGTGGCTGAGATTTGGTTGGATGAATATAGATATATTTTAAGGAGTCTTGGCGCCAAAAATCATACAAAACTGACACAAGGCTTCGGAACGCATTTTTAGCTAAAAAAAACCATGATGGTACAAGATTTCGGCTAAAATTTTGCACAAATTTACCCAAAATATTTTCTCAATTTTTAGCCACAATACTCATTAAAAATATATAATTCGATGCCAAAGAGATTGTAAGACTTCTCACGCTTCTAATATCGTTTTCCCTATTTTTTTCAACTCAATTTTTAACTGAATTGAAACATGATTTGAATGCTCGTAGAAACAAATTCTTAGATCCAATGCGGCTAAGATCTGGTTAGATGAAAATAGATATTTCAAGGAGTTTTGCCACAAAAAATCATGCAAAACTGATTGGGGGTCCCGGATCCCGTTTTTAGCCAAAAAACCGTGATTGGTACATGATTTCGGCTAAAATTTTGCAAAAATTGACCCGAAATATTTCTCCTCAATTTTTAGCTACAATATTCAAAAAATATATAGAATTCAACACCAAAAAGATTGGAGGATTTTTCACGCTTTTAATATCGTTTTTCATATTTTTCTGAATTAATTTCTAATTAAATCGAAACAAAATTCAAATGCTCGTAAAAACAAATACTTTAATTCAATGTGGCTCTGATTTGATTAGATGAGTATAGATATTTCAAGGAGTCTCGGCACCAAAAATCATGCAAAACTATTCCGGACCCCGAAACGCGTTTTTAACCAAAAACAATGATGGTTAGTACACGATTTTGACTGAAATTTTGCAAAAGCTGAGTCGAAAAATTTTTCCTTTAATTTTTAACTAAAATAATCATAAAATATATATAATTTAATGCCAAAAAAGATTTGAGGACTTTCCACGCTTTTAATATCGTTTTTCATATTTTTCTGAATTAATTTCTAATTAAATGTAAACAAGATTCAAATACTCGTAAAAACATATTCTTAAATCCAATGTAGCTGAGGTTTGATTAGATGAATATGGATATCTCAAAGAGCATTTGCGCCAAAAATCATGTAAAACTTAGTCGAGGCACCGGAACGCATTTTTAGCCAAAAAACCGTGATAATTATTAGTTATTACACGATTTCGGCTAGAATTTTGCAAAAATTGACTCGAAAGTTATTTCCTCAATTTTTGGCCACAATACTAATAAAAACTATATAATTCAACACCAAAAAGATTGAAGGGTTTTTTCATGCTTCTAATATCGTTTTTCCTATTATTTTCCGAATTAAATTCTAATTAATTCGAAACATGATTCAGATGTTTGTTTTACAAAACCTTAAATTCAATGTGACTGAGATTTGGTTAGATGAATATAGATATTTCAAGAAGTCTCGGCGCCAAAAATCATGCAACACTGAACCGGGGCCCTGGAACGGTTTTTTAGCAAAAAAAAAAACCGTGATTTTGACTAACGTACACGATTTCGGCAAATATTTTGCAAAAATCTACCATAAACATTTTTCTTCAATTTCTGTCTAAATTACTCATAAAATATATATAATTCAGCTCCAAAAAGATTGTGGGACTTGGCACGCTTTTAATATCGTTTTTCATATTTTTCTAAATTAATTTCTAATTATATTGACATAAGATTCAGATCCTCGTAAAAACAAATCCTTAAATGCAATGTGACTGAGACTTGATTAGATGAATATAGATATTTCAAGGAGTCTCGACGCCAAAAATCATGCAAAACTGAGTCGGGGCCCCGAAACGCATTTTTAGGAAAAAAAACTGTGATGGTTAATACGCGATTCCGGCTAAAATTTTGGAAAAAATAACTAGAATTATTTTTCCTCAATTTTTGAAAAAAAATACTCATGAAATATATATAATTTAATGCCAAAAAGATTGGAGGACTTTTCACGCTTTTATATCGTTTTTTTATGAATTAATTTCTATTTAAATCAAAACAAGATTCAGATGTTCGTAAGAACAAATCCTTAAATGCAATGTGTCTGAGATTTGATTATATGAATATGGTTATCTCAAGGAGTCTTAGTGCCAAAAATAATGCAAAACTGACCTAGGGCCCTGAAACGCGTTTTTAGCAAAAAACCGTGATGATTATTACACGATTTTGGCTAAAATTTTCCAAAAAATGACCGAAAAGAAATTTCCTCAATTTTTGGCTAAAATACTCATGAAAAATATATAATTCAATGCCAAAAATATTGAAGGGTTTTTTACGCTTCTAATATCGTTTTTCCTACTTTTTCCGAATTAATTTTTAATTAAATCGAAACAAGATTTAGATGCTCGTAAAAACAAATCCTTATATCCAATGTGGCTGAGATTTGATTAGATGAATATAGATATTTTAAGGAGTCTTGGCGCCAAAAATCATACAAAACTACCCGGGATTCCGGAATGCGTTTTTAGCCACAAAAAACCGTGATGTTACACGATTTCCGCTAATATTTGGCAAAATTGACCTGAAATATTTTTTTCTCAATTTTTAGCCACATTA
The DNA here is from genome assembly GCA_001974825.2 of Corchorus olitorius. Lineage (NCBI taxonomy): Eukaryota > Viridiplantae > Streptophyta > Magnoliopsida > Malvales > Malvaceae > Corchorus > Corchorus olitorius. The sequence goes on along the minus strand of AWUE01020782.1, from coordinate 129,283 downwards.
CTCATAAAAAATATATAACTCAACGCCAAAAAAATTGAAAGGGCTTTTCATCCTTTTTTTCCGAATTAATTTCTAATTAAAAAAGAAACATGATTAAGATGCTTTTAAAAACAATGGTTGGGATTTGGTTAGATGAATATAGATATTTCAAGGAGTCTCGGCGCCAAAAATCATTCAAAATTGAACCGGGCTTCGGAACACGTTTTTAGCCCAAAACCGTGATGATTATTACGCGATTTCGGCTAAAATTTCACAAAAATTGACCCAAAAGATAATTTCCTCAATTTTTAGCCATAATACTCATAAAAATTATATAATTCAATGCCAAAAAGATTGAAGGGCTTTTCACACTTTTAATATTGTTTTTCATATTTTTTCTGAATCAATTTCTAATTAAATCGAAACAAGATTCAGATGCTCGTAAAAATAAATCCTTAAATGCAATGTGACTATGATTTTATTAGATGAGTATAGACATTTCAAGGAGTGTCGGCGCAAAAAATATGCAAAACTGAGCCGGGTCCCGAAACGCGTTTTGAGCAAAAAACGGTGATGGTTAGTATACTATTTTGACTAAAATTTTGCAAAAAAAAAAAAGACCCAAAAATTTTTTCCTCAATCTTTGGATAAAATACTCATAAAATATATATAATTTAATGCCAAAAAGATTGGAGGACTTTTTATGCCTTAATATCATTTTTCGTATTTTTCTGAATTAATTTCCAATTAAATCAAAACAGGTTTCAGATGCTTTTAAAAACAAATTTTTAAATCCAATGTGGCTAAGATTTTATTAGATGAATATGGATATCTCAAGGAGTCTTGGCGGCAAAAATCATGCAAAACTGAGCCGGGGCCCCATAACGCTTTTTTGGCTAAAAACTGTGATGGTTCTTACACGATTTTGGCTAAAATTTTGTAAAAATTGACCCGAAAGATATTTCCTCAATTTTTGGCTAAAATACTCATAAAAAATATATAATTCAATGCCAACAGATTGAAGGGCTTTTGACGTTTCTAATATCATTTTCCTATTTTTCCAAATTAATTTCTAATTAATTCTAAACAAGATTCAAATGCTCGTAAAAACAAATCATTAAATCCAATGTGGCTGAAATTTGATTAGATAAAAATAGATATTTCAAGTAGTCTCGGAGCCAAAAATCATGCAAAATTGAGCTGGGTCCCCGAAACGCGTTTTTAGCCAAAACACGTGATGGTTTGTTAGTTCACGATTTCGGCTAGAATTTTACAAAAATTGATCCGAAAGATTTCTCCTCAATTTTTGGATAAAATACTCATAAAAATCTATAATTCAACGCCAAAAAGATTGGAGGGCTTTTTACGCTTTTAATATCGTATTTCTTATTTTTCTAAATTAATTTCTAATTAAATCGAAATAAGATTCAGATTCTCGTAAAAAAAAATTCTTAAATCTAGTGTTGCTGAGATTTGGTTAGATGATGTAAAGTGTTAAACCATTTTTTTTTTGGAAAGAATATTGAAGCATTGCTTTGGAAAATGACCCGATTATAATCGTGGAAACTTGCCAAACAAAATTAAACCAGCAATATTTTTTCCTTAGCATAGGAAACTTTAATCTTGACAACCTCGGCATACGACCAATTTTTTAAAACATGTAATGTATTAAACTAATTTTTTTCCTTAATGCCCATAATTTATTTAAATTAAATAAATATAAATTATAAATAAAAAGTATTCCAAATAATTATGGGGAGTAAATTATTATAATTATATTATATTACAATATCTTTACATGATTAAAATAAAAAATTTCATGACTATAAATAATAATATTATAATTAAATATATTATAATCTAAAAATAATTATTAGAAGTAAATTATTAATTACAATTATAGTGAATTATTAATATCTTTCCATAATTTAAAATTTTAAATATTGGATTTACAATATATTTCCATAATTAATAAAAAAGTTGAATTAATTATCTCAAAAAAAATTAAAAAAAAAATTAAGTTACTAAAAAGAATACTTATTAAAAAATTATTATACTATAATATTAAGGGTATTTATGAAATTTACCTATAAAATTTTTGAATTCATGATTTTATATAGTAGTAAGATAGTAAGATTATAAGATAAGATGGAACATATAGTTTAAAGTTATTTAATTGAGTATTTTTTTTTTTTTGAATAATTGAGTTTCGATATATAGGTAGGAAATTGATCATATGAAAAACACAACCAACAAAGAATAACTTGTGTTGCTGCAAACGATAAATTAGATGGAAATAAAGATATAATAATCACATGAAAGAAGAGGTAAAAGATTATCTCCAAAGGATCCAAATTAAAAGCAGTCAATGGTCACTTTCTATAGTGCTCTAGTCTCCCCTTATGAAAAAGCCGCGGTGTGCTTGAATATATACATCGTTATAATTGTTTCCAACTCAATTCAACCAAATATTACCCCCAAAATTAAAGAAATTAAATAAAGAAAAGAAAGAGATAGAGGAGACTTTTCTATCCAAGATATTGTTACATAGAGGAACTCGTGGTGGTGATTAATTAATAAAACCTTTTCCAAATCATTGCAATCGAAAAGCATTGAAGAGAAAAAATGGTGGGGACGTTAACCTCCTCATCACCAATTGATAAAGTAGATCATCTTGCGGGTAATTGGAATTTGGAAAGAGGTTATTTTTTGAATTGGTTCCTAGCTAGGTACTCTTATTTGATCAATTGAATCTCAAACAGGGAGAAGTCCTCCCATCATTTATTTTCTTTATTGAATTCTAGAATTCGTATATCAGTAAGAACTTAGCCAATCCGTGTCATACATTGAGTTCATTTCACTCGATATAATAGATATTAGTTACTCAGAATACCCTTAATGGCCAAAAAAACATTGGAATATATTAGTTAGTCTTGAAAAAAAACAGACAACGGAAGAGATAGAACTTAGTGCGCGCGGAAACCTTAATTTATGTTCCAAATACTCTATAGCCAATAGAATTAACAATGAAATTGATCAACTTGAGGATCTTGAAAGTGAGAGATTTTGCTGCATATAATATATAGCTATTTAGACAGCTAGTAAATCTGCTCATTGAAACTGCGGCCTGTAAGGTATTAAACTTACATCATATATTACAAGGTGCTTGTTGACGGTATTTAATAGAAAATTCCAAGTGTTTAGGTATTAATTTGTTATTAGGTAGTTGATTAAGACATGTTTAATTTGTATGTACGTATGTATCTTGTTCAGGAAACAACCTTTGCTTCTTCGTTCCTACTTCTCTCATAAAATAACGTCCAAGAATTTGCAAATTGTTGCAAAGAAATTTAAAAAATTCTTCCATGATCTTTTCTATGTCAATTAATACATCAAATATGGATAATCTTGATGATTGCTTCTTCTACTATTGAGGAAAAGCTGATTTCTTTTTTTCTTTTTTTCTATTCTTATCCGAGTAAAATAGATTTATTATATGATCGTGCAAACACGATGCATATACAAATATCCTTTAATGCACTATTTGTAAATATTACTCTCTAATTGTAAAAATAAACCAACTATAATTTGATGATTATGGGGCAAATGAATTATAACATGATAAATTGAAATATAGGGGAGGAGCGGAGGAGGCCGGTGGAGATTTATTCAAATTGTAATGAAATATTCACTAAAAAATTTGAAATATAGTGGAAAATTTGAAATATAGTGGAATATAGTGGAGGAGCGGAGGAGGCCAGTGGCTGGTGGGCGGTACCATCGGAACTGGCTAATGCCTAATAGCAAGAAGCGCGTGCCAGACTGACCAAATTGAACTTATTGAACATTTTGAACCGGTTAAGGAATTTCCTTAACCGGTTCAAATTGTCCTCAAAGAAACTAGCTATGAAACCACATAAAAGGCTTAAATTTATGCATATATGACTTAAAAAGAAAACAGAGCCAATGACCTCAAATTCCAATAAATATGAAACCATCAAAAGTTTTTTCTGCTTAATATACACCTTTTGTAAGTCTTCATCCGGCTGGCCCAAAGTCAATCTATTTTCTGGCCAATTTACAGGACTTTTAGGATTCAAAATTCATTATTTAAATGCAACTTCACTATCCATTAGGCATTAGGTATAATTTTTTTTTTCCAATTTTTCTTGCTAGACAATAAACAAGAATTGGGCAAAAAGGAAAAGGAGGTGGTTGGTTTATAGTCATGTCAAAGACTTGTTTTTTTTTTTTAGTCTTCTAATCCAATCAAATCTTGTTCCAACTTCTTGTTCCCCTTTCATGCTCCTCAGCCTTATATAAACCAAGCTTTAACTAGAAGCCATAACACAAAAAAGAGAAGAACACTTTAAAAAAAAAATGACCCTCAAAAAGTATTTTTCATGGAAACAAATGCTCCCAAACTGCATTAAACCCCAAAACTCATCACCAGGGCCTAAAGTTCATGCTGCCAAACAAAGTCCTAGCCTAAGGCTATCACTTTCTGATATAAGCCACCCTGGCTCTCCCCTGTCACTTAGTGACCTCTCCAATTCTCTTATGAGCCTTCATATTTTTACACTCAAGGAGCTTGAATTGATCACAAACAAGTTTGCAAAGAGTAATTTTCTTGGCGAAGGCGGGTTCGGACCGGTTTACAAAGGGTTCATTGATGATAATCTTAGGCCTGGGTTGAAGGCTCAATCTGTTGCTGTTAAAGTCCTTGATTTGGATGGCTCTCAGGGCCATAGGGAATGGCTGGTAAGCATTTCAAGTTTAGTTTTCCTAGTGAAGTTCACAATATGATTAAGATTGGAAATGATGACAAATTCTGATTTGTTAAATTTTACAGGCTGAAGTTATTTTCCTGGGGCAATTAAAGCACCCTCACCTGGTGAACTTGATTGGGTATTGCTATGAGGATGAACACCGGCTTTTGGTTTATGAATACATGGCGCGTGGAAACTTGGAAAACCAACTATTTAAAAGTTCGTCTGCTTTTCTTTCTCAAAATTTGGAAAGGATCAAAAGTATACATTTTTCATAACATTGATTAATATTAATTCTTGGGTTAAATGCAGGATATGGTCCGCCATTGCCATGGCTAACAAGATTGAAAATTGCAATTGGAACTGCAAAAGGGTTAGCTTTCCTCCATGAAGAACAGAAGCCAGTCATATACCGGGATTTCAAAACTTCAAACATCTTATTAGACTTGGTAAAAACCAACCCTTTGGAATAATTATTAAATTTGTCCAACTAAACTGAGAAATCTGCAAGACTAATCCATAATGTTTTAATTATATTTAATTCCATCAAATCAGGCCTACAACGCAAAAGTCTCTGATTTTGGATTGGCGACAGACGGTCCAGAAGGCGAAGAAACTCATGTCACAACTTGCGTCATGGGCACAGAAGGCTACGCTGCTCCCGAATACATTTCCACAGGTATATTAATTTATTATGGAAAATTATTCAATACACTGTCAGTCATGTCTTGAAAGGTGACATGCGTCCCTAGGAATTATACTAATAAAATCATCTTGGTATTTTTGCTTATATCATTTCTTTACTTCAAAATTTGACATAATTTAATGCAAACTGCTGACTTTCCAGGCCATTTGACGACCATGAGCGATGTGTTCAGCTTTGGAGTAGTGCTTCTAGAACTCCTAACGGGTAGGCGATCCGTGGACAAGACTCGTCCTGGTCGAGAAAAGAACCTTGTGGAATGGGCACGGCCACTTTTGAAGGACCCTTACAAGCTCGATGGAATCATGGACCCTAGGCTCGAAGGACAATACTCGACCGAAGGGGTTCGGAAGGCTGCTGCATTGGCTTATCATTGTCTAAGCAATCATCCCAAGTCTAGACCAACCATGAGCAATGTGGTCAAGACCTTAAAGCCACTATTAGAGTTAACTGATATCCCAATTGGACCCTTTGTTTACATTGTTCCAACACAGGAAAATTCTGAGCCTATTATACAGAAGATTGTACCAAGTGATCATCAGGAAAAGCAATTTGAGGTTAAAATTGAGAGAAATGGTGGAAAAAAAGATGAAAAGAAAGAGAGAAATGATCGATTGCCGCGTCGAAAGGGTCGCAGGCATAGAAATCGGGTTCAACCAGCAAGGTCTCGAGCAGTTTATTCAGACACGGATTTGTATAGAACACTTGGAACTAAATTGTACTCTCCAAAGCACTAGAGTAACACAGGGGTCCAAAATTCCAATCAGACAAAGAAACAAACATAAGTTAATGTACATTGGTTTAGGTTTGTAGAAGTTTCCAATTTGTTTTGTTGTTACTTGTTGGACTTTACTCTGTTTTTTGGTTCATTTTTTCTTTCTCCCTGTGAGATATAAGTATACACACTATACAGGATACAATTTTCCCAGTGTTTCCATAGCTTTTCCTATAAAAGAAACATGATGATATGTTCTTTCTTTGAAAAATCACATTTCTGTTTTTGTTTTGTTCTTATTTCCTCAACATATGGACCAAAAGGATAAGGTTTGACATTGACAAGACATATTTTGTACGATTCATACACGTTAAATGTAAGATTCCCCATTTTTGCTGTGATTCTTATTGCTACATATATTCAAAGAAAAAAAAAATTTCTGAATTTCCTTGAACTTTCTTATTGAAAGCAATTGACTGCAATTTCCATTACTTTAAGGACCTTGAATTTTCAGTGCAAACTTACCTAAACTCTTCTTGAATTTGTATGTTAGAACTTACTATTTATAATAATCAAGATTAAACTTGATAAATTTGGCGTGTGGTAGATATTTATATGTTCAAAGTCTTATTAAGCAAAACAAGAAACGACTTGCTTTTTCCAGGAATATAATTCTGATTTCTGAAGCAGAGTTTCAAAAGCTGAGTTACAAATTTTCTTTTGTGCTAGATTAACTGCACAAGACTTTGTAATTCCACCACTTCACCAAACCCCATCTTCGTATCCTTAATTAGCCAAATACCGTGTACGGTTTCTTCAAGTATTTCCCCGTTTTGAATGATAATATTTCTTGTTTTAGTTTAAGTTAGGCAATAGAAGAAATTAAGGTAAACTTAAAACTCTTTTATTGCTCTAATTCTTAGTAAAACAAGAAGTTGAATATGAATTTCCTGGCATTAATAATAATAAGTGGAATAACAAGGCAAGGAAACTAGCCAGTTGTTATCCACAATTATTATATAGAGTGTGAAATCAATACAAACTCAAGCAACTTTATTAAAAAAAAAAAAACTCTAATTATATTCAAAATTAAAATCCCTTGATGAAAACTCAAAACACCCATTTCAGCTTTGTTCATACTGCACAACTTGCAAAATAGAGGCTCTGTGGGAAAGCTATGTATTGATGTTTCAAAAAAACATGAAAATGAAAATTATAAAACAAATACCATATTCAAGAGGAAATCTTTTGCATAATTGTTAATGATTATTGTTGAATTGGTAAAAAAAAAAACCCATTGCTTGAATTTCAACCCACAATCCACCTGCCATGACATTCATACTGAACAGGCTTATGCTGGAGGCTTTCAATAAAAAACGTTCTGAAATATATAAATATAGTAAGAACACATGTCAAAATTCTCCTTCCAAATTGCTACTACTATAAAGCATACGTAATTCCCAGGTATGGCTGACATATAAGTGACATTTGATAAATTTCTTATTTTCTTTTCTAATAGTTTAAGAATCTATTTATTCTCAAATCTCAATATATAGTTTATTATTGGTAGTAGTATATTTCTCAAATTTTTAATTGGATAATACCTAACGGGTGGCGGGTAGCTGAATGTTCATATTCATCATATATAGCTGATGAGTAAAGGACATTGAAGTAGTCATATATCTATGGACAAATTAGCTACCAAGTGATTTTCAGAAAATAATTTAATGAACCAGTGATATACAGATAATCAATTGTTCCAATAAATTTTGATAATCTAACCAATTTGTGAGCAAAGTTACACATGGCATGATGAATTAGTAAAGTAAAAAATAAAACAAACTATAGCTGGAGTTTTAGCTTTTTCCTTCTTATGCTACAAAACATACTAAGCAGCCTTATCTTGAAGAGCTTTTTTTCTGTATCAAAGACAACTGGTTAAGCTTGAACATATGTGTTTGCTTCCCTCTCAGTCTCAGCATACCAGAATCAGGCCAGGATGGTGATTGGATCGTCTGGCCCATTTATTCGGACACAGCTTTGACCAGCTTTGCAAATATTCATTTGGACCATAATTGAATTCAATGTCTAAGATCCATCAAGTGCATTGCATGATCAATTCTTCTCCTTTCTAAGATTGATTATTGTGCAACAGAGCTAACACCTAAGAAGAGTGGGGATCAGAATTTACAACTCAATAGTAGCTTTGCTATGCTATATAAAGAATCATGCATCAACATTTGACTTCCAAATGTCTCAATTTCCTGAGCCAAAGAACAAAAAATTAGTATCCCCACAAACTCTAATGATAGAAACAACAGAACAGAGCAATTTCATTGCTGTATAAGTGCCTAAAGATGTAGTAATCCAGGGAGTTCATAATTAGTCAACTATGGAAATGAAACAATTTCATTTCATTCTATCAAATGTTTCCAAAGAATCCTTCGAATAATTTTCTATCATGCTTAAAAGAAACAAAGTGAGACTATTAGTCTTATATCCAGCAATCAAGTATAAGCAAAACCAAACAAATCCAATATCTTGAAGAATTGCATGTAATTTAAGCAAGTAGGACAATGCAAAACAAGAAAATTTACCCCCATAGCTATTGTCACCATGGCCTAATTAATCAATAATCTGGTAAAACCCATTTCACATTGGGCAGAGCTACCCTACAACCAATAGAGTTGGGTTAGTGCTACATTATAATCTTGAAGATAGGTTGACAAAAGGCGACGGTTAAGTAACTGACAACATTTTTGGTGTTCCTCTGTTTTTGCTCTGTTTATACTATTGAACTTATATTTGGGTCAGGAGCTTGCTCTAGCCTTGAACTTCATCGGGCCTAAATTGTTTAACCAAGCTTGGCCCAATATAAATGAAAAACAAAACTGAAATCTGAAAACTCCATTCAAATTCTGCATAAGGTTTTCATTGGAATTAGCATTTGCAGGGGATAATATAAAGAAGAAGACAACATCAACATGTCTGCCATTACATTACAATGAATTTTATAAGAACAAAAAGTACTCGTAGGCTAATTCTAGTCAAGACCCAATTATTGGAAAGACACTAAAAACTCCAAACAAGACACAAAAATTAGGCCAATATTTGTGCTTGAGGGTTTATATAACTATTATTGTCTTGTTTGTTTACTTAACAATACATACGAGGTGGAAGTCTAGGTTCTGCCACAGCCTCAAGAGGAAACTTCTTAGGAGTAGAAAGACCAAAAATTTCCTCCATATTTAAATCCTCTTTTTTCATGTTTCCAGGCAATTTCCAAGTAAATCCATGTAAAATATTAGCCAAACTTGCTTGAATGACTTTAATTCCAAGAGGGTATCCAGGACACATCCTCCTTCCAGCACCAAAAGGCAGCAACTCGAAGTCATGACCTTTGACATCCATAGACTTCCCAATGAATCTGTCGGGACAAAATTCATTAGGGCTGTCCCAGATTGTAGGGTCTCTCCCAATTGTCCAAGTGTTCACAAGGATTCTAGTGTCCTTGGGAATGTCGTATCCAGCAACTTGACAGTCTTCTCGAGCGAGCCGAGGCACTAACATTGGTGCCACAGGGTGCAAACGCATTGTCTCTTTAGCAATTGCGTAAATGTAGGGTAAATTTGCAATGTCTTTCTCTTCTACCCATCTTTCTCGGCCAATTACCCTGTCTAGTTCTTCCGTCGCCTTGGCGAAAATTTCGGGTTTCTTTAAAAGTTCCGATATTGCCCATTCTACAGTTACTGCTGAACTCTCGGTTCCACCAGCAATCAGGTCCTGAAATGTCAAAAGTAAACCATTAAGATAATTTTGTTGCAATTATTTCAAAATAATGAAACATTTAAAAGTTTGGTTGGTGTTAGGTCATTTCCATCTGCTGAATTGGAATGCCATTACGAGATAAAGCTAAATAATTAAAGAATGGTTGAATGCATGGAGGATGGAGCCTACAACGAAGCACTAGACAGACAAATATGAACCATCAGTTTCTGCCTTGGCTATGTTCTTCCAATTATACTATAATAACAATGAACAATGCTTTTCAATACAGATTTATAGTCGCTAATTTATATACGTAACGTATTTAATAAACCTATTAAAAGAAAACAGAGAAGCCCCAATCCATTTACGACTTGCGGTAATATTATCGGCTTATTAGACTTTTTGTCCTTAAATTATGGAGCTAAGAACAATTTGTCACTTAAACTAAAATCAATACAATTTACTTTCTGAATTTTGTAAATTCATGACAATTTGCCCCCTCCGGGGTAATATGTCTCGACTTTGGCTTTGGGAAGTTCATGGACAAAATGTCTTAACGCAATTGTTCAAGTGGCAAAAAGGCTAATAAGCCTAGTATTAACTATCTATCAAGTGTTCAAGTGTCAAGTCACCGGTCTTTTGAAGTTAGGCTGGCCAGAAAGTGAAAAGGACACCTTCCTAGAAGGTGTCTTGTCTAGACTCTAGACATGGTTTATTTCAAATTATAAATAGAGATTCTGTTTATCTGATCTGATTGGTGAATACTTAAAAACATTATCTTTTAATAGATCAGAAAGAGACAGAACATTAGAACAGAACAGAGAAGTAAACGTTTACCTGAGTAAATGCCTTAACACCATGGCGTTCGAGCTTGACATCAAGATTGGGATCATCGGCAAGTTGCAATAGCACATCAACCATATCCTTAGCAACATAATTAGGGACCCCTTTTCTCCTTTCGTTATGTTCATCCAAAACATGCTCCAAAAACCTGTCGAATTTCTTGCTCAAGGCCTTCATTCTCTTGATATAGCCTTGCAAATCAAGGAAACTAAGCCATGGGATTGAATCGCCGATGTCAAGCACCCCATTAAGCAAGAACAACTCATCAAGCATCTCCTTAAACTCCTTGGGCGTCACTATTTCATTTTCACCCGTCCCTTCCGTGTACTTTCTCCCTAACACCATCCTACTAATCACATTAAGACTCAAACTCGAAAGATGATCTTTCAAAGAAATTGAGGCCCCGGATGATTCATACAAGCTTTTCAGAAACAATTTCAACTCTTCACTCCTAATATACTCGTATGATTCAAGGCGTTTTGCACTAAAAAGTTCCGTTAGGCACATTTTTCGTGCTTGACGCCAGTAGGGACCGTACGGTGACCAAGTGATATCTGAATAGTTGTAAGTAGTGTATTTGCCTGCCGCAATTTTGGGCCGGCCGGCGAAATTAACATCATGGGTTTTAAGTATGGCCTTGGCCATTTCAACGGATGAGCCCACGACGACCGGGAATGACCCGAACTTGAGGTGCATGATGGGACCATATTTTTGAGACAGGGCATGGATGGAACGGTGGGGAAGTGAACCCATGAGGTTGAGGTTGCCGATTATGGGCCAAGGCTTTGGGCCTGGCGGCAAATTGAGCTTACGGCCGCGGCGGAGACGGAGGGAGAGGAGAATTAGGGCTAAAGTGGCTAGCCATGCTGCTAAGTAAGATGCCCATGATGGAGTTTCCATGTTTTCTAGTGAAACGGAATGTGATGATTATACACTAGAGTGTGCTTTGATCACTTGTGATGATTGCTTTAAAAGTGAAATAAGGAACTTGTATTTATAGACAAAGTAACCAAATGACCCAAGTCATAATGGGCAATTTGGCAATTTGGAAGAATTATGATATTTTTTAAAGTTTAGGGCCCCAAATTGTTTTGTACATTTTTCATTTTGTTGTTTTCCGTGTGATGTGTGGGGGGGAGCCTATTGGATGTGTTTTCTCGTTTGAATTCTTTATTTTCAAAGTTGAGAGTGGAATTCATGGCCCATTGCCCCATTCATTTCTTCCGCGAAACTGAATAATTGATTGCTTTTGCTTATTTGCTTTCCTCCTTTCCGGCATGATTTACAATGGGCAAGAGCAGGTTTCGTAAATTTCCTAGAATTGGTCCTTTTTAGGTAATACTGAAAAATGTTAAGCTTTTTTTCTACTTAGACACTACATATAATAATTCTTATTATAAGCATATATGATTTTGTTAGTTTAATCAATATTTATTCATCAACATGTTAATTTAAGAATTAAGAAAACGACGAAGTTGGAGGAGATCTAAAATAGATATATATAAGTTTGGATTAGTGATTGGTCAAGCCCTTTCCCACTGTAAAATGATATAAAATTAATCAATTTGCTAGGTACCGTATTGTTGGTTGGTGTGAGTTATTATAGTGTATTGATTATGGTCGTGTTTCTGTAATCGTTTCATCACTGTTTGATTGTTTCATCACCGTTTTGGGCTCAAACGGAGTTTAAATGTAAATTTTGTTTCAATCGCTGCTCTAATAATCTCATATGTACAATATCTAATCTAATTTGTACAGTATAATTTCATATATATAGTTATTAAACAATGTCAATCGCACTGCTACCACACCGCTCTACTAAACACAATTGATGGCCAAATTAATCAGTGCTAAGAAGTTTCTTTTAGAAAAAAAAAGACTTGACTGACTTGACTTTGGGGAAAAGCATGTTGCTGGTAGCTTACTTCTCAACTTCGTGGAAATTGTAAGCATTTTTCAAGAAAATTCGAGTGGAAAGGAGTAAAAAGCATTTGATTTTTATTACTATTATAATATATATAATAATATAAAGAGCAATATTGAAGTTGACCTGAGTCAAGGCAGCCGGTGGGTCAAGCTCCATGAGTCCACACACTCACTAGCTTAGTGGCAACTTTAATTTTGGGAAAGGCATCTATAGGATAAACAGATGTGTTTGATAGATATATATAGATTATAAAAGTTTCAACAACTTCAACTTTGTTCTTTATTTTTGGTTTTTAATTAAGATACTACTATAGTAAACATAGAACGATATTTGTAATTAAAAACAAGTACTATGATTTATATTAATGGGAAAAGCTTTTATAATCAACAACCCAAAAGCTTGTTACTTAGTTTCAAAACAACTTATATACTATTATTTAACCATTCAAGCTATGTTAATTAAACAGCTCTTAACAACCATCTCCTTGGCTTCGTCCACATATATATTCAATTATTTTGATCATCAGCCACTACTTTTTTGATTACTAATTAAAGTAATCACTTTTATTATGTTACATGTGAATATGATCATTATATATGATATATATCAAAACTTTTGCAATACCATTACTGACTCTCAGTTCATATTTCGAAGGTAACGAATGATTATTGGCATCATAATTCATTTTAGAAATTTGTTTATGAATTGCCAAATTAATTTGTGGTTCTTGGGCTTTCAAATCAAACTCGCTAGTTTATAAATAGGATTGAAGTTTTTCCCAAATAGTTGATGCCCAAATTCAATTCAATGAAGTCTTAAAGCTTTTCCAGTTTCCATCAAAATGAAAAGGAAAATTGAGTATAGCATCTTAATTTGGTAGTATCATTTATAAATATGCATAGTGCATAACTGCATACTAAATTAAATTCTCACAAGAAATACTTGAATCTTTGAAGTGATGAATTGGGCTTGCCAAGCCCGAAACTAGACCCACATATAAGACATCAAAAGGACAATAATGGACTCAAGCCCATTAAAAGGTAAAAGTTGTCGAAGGCCCAAATTTAAAGGCCGAAGTTGTCATTTTAAGAAGTTGGCAAACAATGAACCAATTATTCTTCATATCTCATTGAACCTTACTATAGATTATTGCATAAAATACAATACTCACTATATATGATACAACATTATGCTTACAAGTTACAAGCTCTATGTCATATACACCTCTAGCTACTAGCTAATTTAAGAATAATTAAGCCCATAGCTGACCACTCTATTGGGAGCCAGCTCAAAGGTCTAATTAATGAATTATATATACCTAAGTTTTAATTAAAAAAATAATAATCATAATTTGAGGCCCATCCCCATTACTCCAATTCTGGATCATATTGAAACACTGTTAGGTACTCCCCTGCATGTTACCCCAGGCTCAGAGCTTGGTGCAAGCAACTCATATGGTAAAACCCCAGCTCCACACCGATTCTTAAGGCTAATATCGGAGTTCCTCCTCTCAATCTCCTTCTCTATCCTCCTAATCTCGGCCGAAAACCCGTAAAACGCTTCGATTATCTCCGCATCGCCGGACCAAATCGACGGCTGCTGTCGTTCCCCTATGTACTCCTCATCAGGGGAATGTGTTGACAAGGTATCAACCACGGCCATGAACTTAGTAGCTTGTAACAAACTTGGCAATGCTGAGAGGAAATATTTTTGTGGATCAGCTAGGAAATTAACATACTCGGGATCATTTTCTTCGGGTATTAATCTTCTCATTAAGGGTGGACGGTTAGGCACATAACCACCATATGGGTATTGTCCGAAATTAAGTGCAGCATGTTGGGCGGATGCTAGCCAAATGATGGTGGTGAGGATGGAGACAAGATCGTCCGGAGTGTTCAACTTTGGCCACCACTCGGCGTCGCTGATATCGGCGTGGCCTACATGGATGGACTCATGGTACCATGCTTTTAGCTCTCTGTCACTGCAAATGGTGCTTGAATTTGGGTAGTAATGGTTTACATAGGTTTGGACCCAATTTTTAATTGCATCCCAAATTAGTAGTCCGTCCGTGGCATAAGGGTAATCTTCAATTAGTAGCTTTAGACCATGTGGCTTTGTTTCGTCCGGCACTGCAATTCCCCTGCATAACATAAAGGCAAATCTCTTTTAAGATTTTCGTTCACCAAATTTAGCAAAACATAAATTCCATGTCCAAAAAGAACTAGCTAAGGGTCTTGCTTTAGAAATTGTCTATATTCCAATTATCCCCTGTTTGGGATTGAATTATTTGTTTTCACTATCGATCATAAAATTGAAAGATGCATGAATCAATGTTTATTACCTTCGGATAAGATCAGCAGGAAGGCCTTCCAGGTCAAATCGCCAGTGTTTATAAGCTGCAGCACTCATTTCCATACAGTAACGACCGGGAGTGAAACAATTTTCGATAACACCATCGGCGCTAATCAAGGTTTGGCGAGCCAGAGCATTAATCTCTAGCGTATATCTCATGTGTGGATCCAAAAGCTTGAAAATTGGGTGCATTGCACTCAATTGCCTATGTGCTGCAAGGATAAATGGCTCCGTGCATGCATGTGTACGTAACCTATTAACATCAAAATTCAGTCAATTCAATTGAAAACAAACCCAAAAATTCAGTCAATAGATGTTTCAAAGTTAATTGAAAACTCTGCTTACCAATGGTTAGCCAATTGGTGAACTCCGGCATCATTAGAGCAAACATGAGCCTTAGCAAGTTGCCAAATCCAGTTGGAAGTAGCATCAACAGGGGGTGTAACGACACGTTTGGACCGTGAACTCGGCGCAGAGGGAGGAAGGCTTAGTTCAATGGCAATTGGCTTGAGAGTTCCACCAGGAGTCAAGAAAAATATGGTACGAGTAGCATAAGCTTTTCGCCCATCAAGTGCATTAATCCGATCAAGGAATGGTAGGTAAATGTCATGGTAATCCACCATAAACAACTTGTTCTGTTCCAAAGCCTAAAACAAAACATCCCCAAACACAACAAAATCAGTATGATAAAGAATATTGAGATCAATCAGATGAAAAAAAAAAAAAGTGAATCAAATTTAATTACCTGTTGAACAGTCATGCCATTAAGTTGGCCGGAAATGTGCTCTTCCTTAAGGGCAGATTCCTGTGGACCGTAAATTTCAGGATCAAGCTTGCTTACTGGTGGAAAAACTGTAAGTCTCTCGATGTTGACAGGGTTGACACCAGCCAATACTTGTCGGGCAAATTCATCATCTCGCAACCAAGCAAACTTGTCCTCTGCAATATCATATGTGGATCACATGTTACTTTCACAATATTCAAGAAAATATCTTTTGACCCACATGTAAAATATGTCTAGAACATACTACATTTATAGTGCAAACTTTTGCCATCATTAGAAAAAGATTAGGAAAACTTTCACTCACTTGAAACTACTTTTGGGGTTTCATATTTGAGAAGTCCTTCGCTTGATTCTTGAATTTTATTAACCATTCTTGGCAATGGAAGGTTATTAACGATTTCTTCTTGTAAACCCAATTTCAAGAGGAGCCCTTCCTTGTAAAGACCGTCGATGTCGGAAAACGAGTTTAAGTCACGGTTGTGGGCTGAAATGCTAGCTTTTAACTGCGGCAACAAGTTGTGAAGCACGGCTCTAAGTCTTCCGGCGGAGAAAGTGTTCCATTTGGACTCCTCAAATTGTTCATCTCTTGGCACATACATTGGCAATGGCTTCTCAACTCTGCTCTCTGCTTGAATGTCTGGCCATTGAATAATGATTAAGAATTAGAAAGTTGAATATTCCATGTCCAAACTCTAAAGGGGCAAAAAAACAAAACAAATTTGAAAAAAGTAATGAGAATGTGGGCTATGGACCACTAATGCTGTCAAGAGTGAGGCAACTTTCTTTTTCTTTTTCTTTTTTTTTATGATAAATAGACAGATCACAAATTGGTGCCACCATTATTCCAACTTTGTAATTGATTAAGGAATTTTCTTCTAAATGATCATTCCCAAAAAAGCAGCCTTGTTTAGAACGTGCTTAATCTTTCTTTTGAGCATTTTATAGTATTTTTCTTAAAGCATATGCAAGCTATCTAGATCCTAGAATTATAGGATTAGAAAAATGGGAAAAAATGGTCCACTAGTTAGGTATATTTACCGGTTTCGGTTGGAAGACGCCCAGTACGACACCGTCTTGGGTAAGGAATTTTTTCACCTCCAAGAGTTGGCCTAGCAAATTCAA
This sequence comes from Corchorus olitorius, assembly GCA_001974825.2. NCBI lineage: Eukaryota > Viridiplantae > Streptophyta > Magnoliopsida > Malvales > Malvaceae > Corchorus > Corchorus olitorius. The sequence goes on along the minus strand of AWUE01020782.1, from coordinate 112,321 downwards.
CTCCCCTGTCTGGGTTTCCCAAATCATTGTAGACTTGGTAATCATAAATTCTTTCACCTAGTTTTCTTACTCCTTTCCCATTTCCTCTAAGATTTCTCAGCTCCTTGTCTCTCAATGCTACGAGTCCTTTCGGCGTCTCGCTCGGTAAATAAGGCTGCAACAAAAACGGCAATCAGAAATTAAGAATTCAACACTCTATCGAACATTTATCAGTAATGATTAAACAACATAAACATCATACTTATGTTAAACTTAGGATGTTTGAATTAATTAGCTTAACGAGTTGTTGTTTGTTGTTGCTCTTAATTGAACAGATCATGACATGCCATCCAACCAAACAATATTTTGACTAAGTTGTATGGTAGATAATTTTAGATCGTGTCCCCTTCTAAAGGCATGCTGGCCCATCAAATTATTTAAAGAAAAATTGGTTCACTTGTTCTTTTCTTGATTCACTTTCTGTTCCAAGATATTTAATTCTAATTAATATGAACTTCAAACCAATAAATACATAACATGAAAAAGAGTCACGGTTCATTTTCTTGGTCATATTACCTTATAACATACTTCAACAATTAATAAGTAATTAACAATATAAAACCTAACTTTCAGTCTTTTAAGCCAAAAAAATGTTTGACTTATATATTATACTACTAAATGGCAATCAATGATATGAAAAGCTTTTCATTCAATATGAGCAAGCAGCCTCTGACTAATTCAAGTTTTGTGCTTTCAAAATGTCAAAATTTTGAAGACGAAGACAAATCTAACTGGCGTGGTACCAAAAAGTCCAAATATTTGACAAAAAAGAAATATGAACAGGAAATGAGAAATGATTGATTAATCACAATGAGAAAAACCCCATAATTTAATAATAATAAAACTTAAGTATAAGCGTTACCTGGTTAGTAAAGAAAATCCTTTTTCCAGAATGATCTTTCTTGGATTGAACCCAGGAATTACAAGGGAAATGCACAGGGCCACATGCAAATCCTTCAATGGTGATACTTTCCAGGAAAAACTCTTGTTGATGCTTATTTGTAACCGTGATTGCCCCTGGAACCCCAAAATCTGAATCCACAATGAATTCAGCTGTGTAATGAACTCTCTCTGCTTTAACATTTGCCTTCTTTGACCAATCTTTTAAAACTGCTTCCTTGCTCTTCTTTGGAGCTTTGGTTTCTGTAATAAATGCAAAAAAAATGATTAAAACAAGAAAAACCCAAAGTTAAATTTTGGGCTTAGAGCAAGAAAATTAAGGTGGGGAACTTACTGGGATCTTCTTCAGTGCTAATGAGTTCCAAAACAACATTCCTTCCAATTTTGTCAGTAAAAGCATCCAAATGCTTGACTAAAGTCTGTTTGAAATCTTCTTTGTTCTTATTTCTGACAGTAACGGCAGCCCTTACCTTAAACGTAACGGCTTTTTCCTTCTGATCAGAAGGGACGGATTTAGGGACGGCCTTGATCAAATCTTCACTGATAGCAGCCACAACAGGAAGCTTGGAAACTTTCCTTAATGGAACAAAGAACTGATTCTGCTGCTGTTTCTTGTTATGGAAAGTGTTATAACTAGTGCTTGTACAATTAAGAAAAACTTTTGATGATGAACTTACAAATGATGATCTCTCAATCAAAGAACAACCCATTATTTCTTTTGCCAGTGCCATTTTTTTTCCCTTTTCAAATCTTTCTTTTTGCTGCCTCAAAAAAAAAAGAGAGTTTATTTTTCTCTTGTAAGAGTTGTTGTTTGTTGTTGCAGAGAAGAGAAATGGCAAATGGTTAATGGGGAGTTTTATTTAGAAGAAGAGTGATGATATTTTGTTTTCTCGTTTTGCTTTGTGCTTTTAAGGAGTTTGGAGGCAGTCTCGTATTTATATACACAACGAGAGAGAGAGAGCATTGTGTTTGTGTGGGTTCTCACCGTCCACACGTTTTTTTAATTTTTTTGTTTGTGAATTCAAGTTCAACAGTAGCTCCTTTTTATGTTTATGTTTTTTTTTTTGCCAGAGATGTTTATGTTTAGTACCACGACTATTTTTAGTAATAATTTTTTTTGAAATCAATTTTACAAATCACTTTTATTAAGAGCACGATAGATTATCTCATCTTTAAATTGCAATATATTGTTACTCATATACTTATACTTACAGATAGTCTATTAATAAGGGATTTATGATTCAGAATTTGGATGAGTTAGTCTCAAGTCTAAGCTTTTACCTCTTGTGAATCTTTCAATTCAAAAATCTCTCTTGTACGTAGCTGTCTACGTTGGTGGACTCACCCACTAAAATTGGATACGCGGTGTGGATCGGATTCAAATTAATCAAGACAAAACTTTGGATACTGAATAGGGTACCTAAAAAAAATCTCACTTGTGTAAATCACATGTTTGAGAAACTAATTATGATTCTAAATAATAAAAATGTATCCAATTAGAGATTATGCTAAAATTATTAAACCCATACAACAATATCTCAAAAAATGTTTTTATTAATTTTTAAAATTTATTTTTTAAAAAAAAATTATAGTTAGTGTTGGTGACATATTTGTAAAATTTTATTTATTTGACACGTTTTTATTAATTAGGATAATAATTTTTTTTATTTGAAAATGCTGAGAATCGAATTTTATAGTCACTAAAACTAAGAGCTTAACACTTTATCACTACATCAAATGTCTGATGGCATTAATTAGGGTCATAACCGACAAGAAGTTAGCTAGGATTATCTAAGAATTTATTCGTATTATTCTTTAAAAAAAACAAATTAAGACCGAACTTAGGGTTGATTTTATATATATATATATATATATATAGTGTTGGTGACATATTGGTAAAATATGTTTTTGATTTGACACATTTTTATTAATTAGGGTCATAATAATTTGTTTTATTTAAAATTGTTGAAAATCGAACCCTATAATCACTTAAATTAAGAGTTGAACACTTTGTCATCACATCAAATGCATGAAGTCATTAATTAGGATCATAATTTAAGAGGTTAATTAGGATTATCTAAGAATTTTGTTTGTGTTATTTAAAAATAAAAAACCAAATAAAGACCAAACTTACCGAGGCATAAAAAGCTTACCATGAGGTCCTATATATGGCCTTATTTTTACTTTATTTTTATGCGATGTCTTATATATTTATTTATTTTTCCCAATAGACTAAAATTGAAAATCAAATCGAAGAAAATAGGCAACTGAGTCAGGAGTCAAAACGAGTTTCAGCGTTCAAGAGTAAACGACGCGGTTGGGGGAAGGAAAGCTGTGAGAAAGTGGGGATCAAAAGAGAAGTGTCAAAGTGTTAGGCTAAAAGGACACTTATCTCCTTGTCTTATAAACAAATGGCCATAATGTTCATGTGCACTAAAAAGATATTCATGTATACATTGGATTAAATTAACATTAACATAATAATGAATGGATAATAACATTGAATTAATTATTCTTATGCCCATCCAACTCAATTTAAATTAATATATGTACGCATGGACTCATCCAGCAAATAAACTTTTAAAAATAATTAATATATAGTTTTAAATTATTCAATATACTTTAGAATCTTTTAAAAATGATTCATTAATATATATTTGGTACTACTACCTTTGTTCAAAAATATTTGTCCGCTTTTTGAGTAAAATAAAGTCATTTTTTATCATTATTTATGGAAAAATTATATGTAATTAAAATTTTTAAAAATATATTTTGAAAATTTTAAGTTTTAAATTTTCCAAAATTTATTTTTAAAAAAAAATGGAAAGAGGGAGTATTAATTATATTTGTGTAAAAGGAATTTAGAACTATCTAGTAGTATATAGTAGTAATATATGAGCTTCGGATTTTTCTTTTTCTTGAATTCGGATAATTTCGAGGTTAAACTTTAGAGTATAGATTCATTTTGACACCTTAGGCTTTAGTATAAGTATCAACAGCTAGATAATTATCAAATATTATATTTATAGTACACCAACTTAATGATTGGTGGAGCATTTCAGTTAATCCATCGAGGGCTTTAATAGTTATGGCCTCCCATTGCCAACAATAAGATAGCTTGAGGTTGGGAGTTCGATTACAATATATATTCCTAAAATGCTTCAAAGATATAGTATAGTTTTTTTTTTTTGGAAGAAAGTTTTATTCTCTTTTATTTAAAAGAAAGGTTCTAAGTTCTAACATGAAATAAATGTAGCTTTCTACGTTATTCTTAATCCATTGATTATTATATATTTTTGACTCATTAAGATATGAGGGAGGATCCAATTACACACGGTCTAAAACTATTGTTTTACACATTTTTTCAGCTTTTGGATCTGTTGAAATGAACGGACAAAATTAAACTTAATTTTGTTAAAAAAATTTCACTCTCTCATTCACATACAATTTCTCACCCAGTTCCTTGGAAGTGTTAGATTTTTATTTTTTTCGTTATTGGTCGCGATATATGAACCATGACGTATATGTGATTTGTTGGTTGAGTGTTGAATATATAATTAATTTTGATTGTTAAAATTAATAACAAAAAAATTAAGATCTTAAATGGATTAAAGAAAAATCAAAGAGAAGGGCATTGTAGGACTAAAATTAATTTAGTGTAAAAGTTTAAAAAGGTGTTGGGCTGAAGGTTGAAATGTTTTTGTAGTGGCTTTGCATATGTAAGGATAAAATGGTGGCACCAAAAAGGAATAGTCTGAAAAAGCATGACTAAAATGCGAAAGCATGTGCCGCCAATTTGGTAGAATGCAAATATATAGAATTTTTTTTTTTTTTCCAAGCAGTGCCTTCCTCCTCTACTTCCCAAAGTTGAAAGTTGGCCTCTTCTATTACGACACTACAACTTTGTTTTGCAAGATAAATTTGAAGACGCCGGAAAGTTAGTCGTAAGATCTTTATATATATCTGCACAATTTTCATAAGAAAAGAGACTTATAGAATGTTACAAAAAAAAAAGACTTACAGAAAAATTTTGAATTAAACTCAGAAATGCACTAATTATTTATTGCCATTTTCAAGATTGATGTGCTTACTTTAATTTTCTAATTTGTTTTTGTGTCTGTTTTATTTTTTGGATCAAATAATCACTTTCATTAATTAATAATCAGAAATTACAATGGTTTCTTTCTAGCCGCCCTCTTTTCTCTCCCTTTCACCCTTTTCTAGTTTTCTTAGTTCTCATTAGTGTTTCGACTACTCCTCCTCCTCCTTGGTTATCACGTCAAGGGGGAGGAGGAGGATTTCGTTTTTGTTAATTTCTTTGTTTTTCAATAAAGGATTCAGATCTATAGATCTGTCCAATTTTTATTTGAGTTTGTTTTTTAGTCGGTTTGAGTCAGTTTGTTTTTTCGAGTCAGTTTCGAGTCTAGTCTCAGTTCTTTTTAAATCTGAGTTATCAAGTCTGAATTTCATGATAGTTTTAAGCATGATCAATCTTTTATTTATTCAGGTCTGTGGTAAAATTGTTGTAATCCCTTTCTTTTCGGTGCCAAGGAAGAGATATGTCCATCGAATCAATCACTTGATCATCGTTGATCAAAACTTTTTGTCTGGAAGAACAAGCGACAACGAGGGGGTGATGGGCGTGATAACGAGACATTAACATGATTCACGACATGCGTTTTGGATTTCCAAGGAAGATTCAGTTCTTCAGGTGCAAAAAGTAATTGATTATAGGGTTTTACTGAGATTTGATGTAATGAGGGATGATATCCCTAAAATTATTGTAAAATCAGTTACATGAATGAAAGTAGTCTATTTTTAAAAAAAAAAAAAATCAGAGATTACAAACTGGGAGGAATAGTTCCGCACCACACAATTATCTAGCTCAATCTTAACTAGAGAATGTGTTAATACATTGGCTTCCCTATTTACGAAACGTAAATAAATATATATCAATCTCTAACTTCATCTATAGCTACTAATATACTAAATACACAAACAAATAAATTATATTAAAAACTCACATTTTGTGAGAGTAGAACCCAAGACCTCTTAGCTAGAGAATGTGTTAATACATTGGCTTCTCTATTTACGAAACATAAATAAATCTAAATCAATCTCTAAATCCATCTATAGCTACCAATATACTAAATATACAAACAAATAAATTATAAAGAAAACTCACATTTCATGAGAATAGAACCCAATATCTCATGATTTAGGTATACTAGAATTAAGAGTACAGTACCTCTACCATCAGGCCAAATGCTTGATGGCTTCTCTATTTATTTTGTGGTAAGAGGTTTTTTTTTTTCGGCCATGACCCAAAGACCAAATGCAAATATTTAATTTTAAAAGTTGCCCACCTAAATTGGGTTACGCAATTATGAATTTCCTTAGTAGTCTATCTCATTCTCTTGAGGAATTAAATAATTAACTGCCTAAAATGGTCAAATTCAAGGTCGTATCCGCAGGCATCCCAAGAAAATTTACTCGGTCAATTTTGGAACAAGGAAAAAAAATTTTATCTAGCTAAACAAGTAAAAGCATTAATTTAAAAATATTAATGTACTTTTTTTAATACCAAAAAAATACAATATCGTATTTTTTTTGGTCAAAGAAATACAATATCGTATTAGTGGTAATCCGTAACTTGAATTTCAATATGGTGGATGCTGTTTCTTGAATATTGAGAGCAAACCTTGAGAAGTTGACAAATTTGTATGCTTCAAATCATTGAAGTATATTAACAAACAAATATATATTGGGAGTTCCTATAAAACTGACAAAAACAATAAATACTAAATAAACAAAAATAATGGGACCTAAAAGAAAATCATAAGAATTTGTAAGAGGCTATAAGATGCTATGTGTGGTAGATGGGAGGCACCATTAAAACACCCAATGCTTATACAACTTGAATATATTGAGTTACTAATTTCTAGTTCCTTCAATATGATCTCTCAATTACTAATCCCCCAACCCCAAACCTCTTCCACAATTTGGAAAAAAAAAATTAAAAAAAATTGCCCAATTCCTCTAACAACAATCTACTTCGAGAGCTTCTATTCAATGAATCAAATTAAACCACTAGAAGCCCTTAATCTAAAAGACAATGAGAGTACTTTTTTTTTCCCAAAAGTCAATCCAAAAGTTGAAAAGTATCATCTGTGATCACACGAATTGTTTAAACACACGAGAAGATTTATATTAGAGTATTAATTTAATGCGAATAGACATATCTTTAACTCAATTTTGGATAATTTAACCCCAAACTTTCCGACGTGGAATATCCTTGTTGCATCTTTTAGCCAAAAAGATCCATAAAAAGTATGGGTGGTCATTAATTATCATGATGATCTTATTCTCTAGTTGCAGAGTACTATTTCTTTTGAATAAAGAAAGTAGCAAAATCTTTAGCTTTGGACCCAGTATGAACCAAATGAACCTCCAAAAAAATCTGTTGGACTCTTCACCACGTCGCCACTGGTTTTCTCATATATATTATATATATATAAAAATTCAGCTACCCATCAAAACTTTATTATGTTAATTAATTAATAAACTCACTAGTCACCAAAAAGTTATGAGAATGCTATATATTCCTCTTTAAGTGATACTAAATTAATGAAAAGGGAATTGGTAGAAGGAAAAGCATAAAGACATTGACTGGGGAACCACAGATTTTGCAGAAAGGGAAAATGGGTTTTCCTTTCGAATTAGTCTTGTGATTAACTATATTATTATTGACTAAGAATGATAAAAATTCATCAAGAAGGAAATTAAGGATGAAACATCCTGACTAGGGTTTCTTTGACTTGTTAGCTAGCTTCCTTAGTTAAGCTTTGGTTATTAATAGGTAACGTGGAAAACAAGATATACTTTTTGTATGGTATTTGATTGTCATTGCTTAATAAAAATTTGATTTCTATGAATTTGATGTCAAAATTTCTTTGTTTATGCCATGTTTGGTCGCGGCGTGCAAAACAAGATCGACTTTTGTATGGTCTAAATGAAGCATAAACCTAACCCCTTCCATATATATGCATGCTTGTTATAATTAGCAAAAAGTATTTGACAAATCAACAACGAGTTAATTTTTTTTTAGTAGAAATCAATAACTTTCATTGATTAGAAACATCAGGATTACAAATGTCAGAAGGTAAACTTTCATACCACATATGATTAACGTGTAATTCAGCTAACCTATGTACCAAAATATTGACCTCTCTATTTACATAATTCACATTGCAATTATCAAATAAACAACGAGTTAATCTTAATTTGAGTATTCTTGACTTATTATTATTAGAACTAAAAATTTAACATTCTATATATACCAAACAAAATATTATCGCACGTCATAATTGGTTGATTTAATTCGACTAAACATTATGTATTTTTGGAGATTTATCAAAGTTTCGATGTATTACTTTTCTTAAAGCTTTAATATTCACAAGAGATTCTAAAGTCATCACATTATATATGAGACATATCCACATGTACTTTTCATTCACATTTGTTGATTTCATTCTTCAATGAAAAAAATGATTTCATTCAAAAATTTTGATAAAAAAGTATACTGCATTTTTGTAATTCTCGACTTGTTTCATGCTGAAAAATCAAAATAAAAAATTAACATTTATATTCTTCATTGATATGTTCATAGACCAAAATAATTGACAATTTAATAAATTGGACCCCAAGAGTTTGATTTAATTCCAAATGGCAAACGCCAGAACCAGAAATATATATAAATAATAATAATAATAATAATAATATCTTCCATTTTCCTTCCTTGTTTTATTTTTCAAAATAAAAAAATAAATTGATCTAAAAAATCTTGAGAAAACGACCATTTCAGGGTCTTAAAATTCAAATAGACAAACTCAGTATATTGACCGAAAAAGTCAAAACTTTATACCGAACAGCACCGTCCAATTAAGCCATGGGAGGAACAGAAACCAGGAAAAAAAACGGCTGCTTAAAAGCCACTTGAAATGACAAAGTTGACCCTCTGTAATGGGCCGCTGCGCGGTACGGTCCACTATATCTACGGTGGATATTGGGCCACCGGCCTAAGCGTTCCGTGTTTTAAAGCTAGGTAAGGGACCATACAGATTTTATTGGCCCTACAGTAATTCATCATCTATTATTCACTTTCCATCCGGCTTCAAATTCAATATGTTGCTTTTTTTTTTTAAGGATTTTACAAAACAAAATAAATTAAATTAACAAGATTACAAGACCTATGCAATTTATATGATGACAAGACATGGAGCGAATTTATAACGGGGAATTTCACATAACTAGAAAAATTGATCCGAATTTTATCTCGCATGACGTGTTATGTCTAGTCATCCCATGTTATGTAGCAAAACTTCATTCAAGTAGTGGTGGGATCAATTTGCTGGACCAACCAGATAAGAACACGTCATGAAAACCAAATTTCGGGTCAATATTTGGGGCTGTGTAGCAAAACTCCTTTATAAATTTGCCAAAATGTGTTCAATTAAGAAGCACAATAGTAATCTTCCACGTTTCCAACCTAAATTGTTTTATGCCACACGCATAGTCCATAACATCGAGCCTCGATATTAGCATGTTATATGCATGTTTTGAGAGATTGGAGGTCCATATTTGCTCCGTAATATATAGATATATATTCTTTTATTAATCTCAAACCACATAAAAAAAAGTGTAAGTAATTTCTTCATTTGAATGCTGCCTCCTTTGATTTTGACATGTACTAACTGTGATTTGCAGAGAGGAGAATTATAGTCTATAGAAGATTTTCAAGAGCCGAATTTATCCGTCCAAGTCCTGAAATCCACAGATCGCATTAAGTTAAGAAAGTGTCCTTCTTCACACATGAATTGGTACCGGTGTACCTTTTGAAGTGACAAATATTCCAAATTTCAAAGATTTTGAGGTACAACAATGTAAAAAATTTTCTAGAGCACGTTGCAAATTTTGACCCTTCGAGTTATGAAACTTAATTAACATGACAGAGCAACACAAACATGTTGGCTAAATAAGGCACACAAATCCAATACTTTGGTAAGTGACCGACATGGGCTCATGACCTCTTATATTACCAAAAGCATTTTCCTCCTCGTATTAGAGTCAAAGAATTATCATATATTTTCATGTTAAACGAATTAAAATCTTTGAAAACTTGTATAACTATTTTCACGTTCATAATGTGTAGTTTAATATGGAAACATAATATAGTCTTTCAAACCATCTTCTTCTTGGTTTAGCTAAGAGTATTTTCTGACCGGAAAATTCTAAACCACCAGAAAAATTGACTTGAATTTTGTCCAAATGATGTGTCATGTGGGGTTATCCCATGTTTTGTAGTAAAACCCTACTTAAATAGTGATGGGACCAATCAGCTAGACTAATCGTGTAACAACACATCATGGAGTACCAAATTTCGGGTCGATTTTTCGGGTCATGTAGCAAAACTCTTTCAGACCCTACTAATCCGAGAGTAATATATTATAAGATGGGAGTGTGAAATAATAAAACCGTCTCAACAAATTCGCTTCAAGAAAATTGAAGTTTATGATTTTTTATCCCTTTCGCAGTAGGACCTAGAGCAACAGCACTTGTTGCTCATTTTTCTTACCTTTAATTAGTCAATAGTCATAGAGAGTATTGAAATTGAAATAATTAAGAGATCACTTATGTCTTCATTAGAAAGATCAAAATCCTTGATTAACATCAATCAAAGATCATAACAATGACCTTAAAGCTCAATCCAACAATGATTTGAAAAAGGTGTAGACTTCAGTGCTCCCGTTGTGATGCTCCCACTTTTCAATGTGATGTTTCCATTCAATTCTGATCATTGGATGCAACATCTATTTTCCTGACCGTCGGATACTAAAAAATTTAACCTACTAAACCGGTTTTAAAAACCTTTTGAAATGAATTCGTATGTGGTAGTCCTCGTGATAGATTTTTACATATTTTTTATTCAAACCGTTGATATCAACTACTTTTTTACTTGATTTATTATTTTTTTTTTAAGATTGCACTTACGGTGAAGCAAACGGAAATATTTATCTTCACGATATCCCTCCTAACTAGTGTTCTTTGAGTGAAAGAACACTCTAGTTAAATTTGAGGTGATTAAGCTTTTTGCAAAATTAGGATTTCGTATGAGGTAATTAGAGGCTAACACACAAATTTATAATTTGGTGCTGGCGGCTACTGCAACAATTACAACTCAAAGTCTCAAACTAATTACATCAGACGAGCTTGTCTTGTCTCTCCCCAGTTGAATGTAAAATAATGATTACACAAACCTAATTAAGAATTACAAAGTCAATTAGAAAATGTCTGCGCCAAATTAATTAATCCAAGTGTTCAAGATTGAGGGCGCAGTTCCGGATCAGATGGAATTCTATATGATGATTATGAATATATATAGCTATCTGTCGAGGCTGATGACATATATAACTATCTAACTTCAATTTTTTAAGCTCCCAATTTAATTTCTATCATGCCTAATTTTACCATTGCGCGAATTCGAGTCTAGCTGTGAGGAATTACTGCCTAATTTTCTATCAGCTTTGTCATTGAGTGATATCGTGAAGACAAATATTTCCGTTTGCTTCACCGTAAGCGCAATTCTAAAAAAAAAAATAATAAATCAAGTAAAAAAAATAGTTGATATCAACGGTTTGAATAAAAAATGTGTAAAAATCTATCACGAGGACTACCACATACGAATTCATTTCAAAGGTTTTTAAAACCGGTTTAGCAGGTTAAACCTTTTAGTATCCGACAGTCAGGAAAATAGATGTTACATCTAATGGTCAGAATTGAATAGGTACATCACATTGAAAAATGGGTGCATTACAACGGGAACACCGAAGTCTACACCTTTGAAAAATATTAAATCCCTTATGAATATTGTTGCCATCCGCCATGAGATCATTTACGTCAAGATGGGTTTATTGCCCACTCAAAAAGAGCACGTGCATTATAAGTTTCGGCTGCTATTAATTACTTACAAATCCTTTGTTAATGAAACTGTATTCAAAAGGATGATAATCTCCTTAGTTTTTATGCAAATCTATCAAACTTCTTGACAAATTATAGTTAATTAAAAATTTAATTGGTGGGATGTTGATCAATATATATAACAACTCCTTTTTCCAAAATAGACAAATTTTAGAATTCTCATAATCCGCCTTTGTGTATACATAAATAGTATACTTTAACTTTAATTAGGCTCCCAAATTCTAGAGATTCAGATTTACAAGGCTCATCCGAGTTTAATTAGAAAGGTCAAATCCTCTTAAACAATCTAAATACTTGCAATGGCAAAAAAAAAACATTAATTATTTCTTTTTAATTACTAATTGTAGGGGCAAATTTTTTACAACGCCAACGGTGTTGCTGTTCTGACAGACTAGCCGATTATCGGCATCTTATATACCAAAAAAAACTAATTGTAGGGGCAAATTTTGGGCCGTGATATAAAGGCCGAAATGGGCAAGCAAGCCTTAAGTTAAATCCATGGAGGTTTAAATTGAATTTGAACTGGGCTAACAATTTCTTGGATTTCTTTTGGGTTGATCAGGCCCATGGCTCATTATATGGAGCTCAATCTTGAAAATGAAAAATGAAGAATAAATTCAGAAAAGAAACTTCTGTCCTCAAGTAGTTTATCTCTTCTGCTACTGTTTCTGAGCATGGAATCCAAGAAAAAGCTGTTGATATTGATCTTAACTTAATAGATTGTCAAATTATGAATCAATCTGATAGGTACATATAAGATTAGAATCATCTTAACATATAATATATTGAGATTTGAGAAATTATGAAATTGCAAGTTGCAACATGAACAAGGTGGAATAAATATGGGAAGTGCACTTTTGGAACAGAGAAAAGGAAATTTGGAGAGATTTGCAAAACATGTGACAGACAAAAAAATGGGAAACAAAGAAAAGATGCCCTTTAGCTACAAATAATGATATGAGGCAATGACCAGAATGTTGAGGCTGTAGGGTGGAGCCCCCTTTCCATCTTTGCATGATAGTATATATTTATTTATGATCAAATACCCAATTATTAGACGATCAAGATCAGATTGATGGAGCAAGTTTCTTCAGTGGGATCTGATCAATGATCATATGATAAGAGAGAGGCAAGCAGGGCCAGGCAACTTCTTTATATTTTGTTTTTGCCTTTGAGAATCATGATCAACATATATGGTGGCCAGTGGCCAGTGGCCAGGCCATGTGCTTCAAAACATCACTTACTTAATCATGGGCACTTACTATGTATTTGTATATAGCTTAGCTATCAGCACATGATTTTCATTCGGCGCTTTCTTATGAACAAATCAAATCATCGAATATTATTTATTTATTTATATAAAATAATATTATATATTGATACATAAAAGTTTAGAAGTAGTGTGTAGATTATTCCATTTCTGAGATCGAGTAAGCCGTCAACCCTTTTGGGATTTACGAACAATTTTTATTGAAGCTTTCCAAATTTACAGATTGTTCATCAAGAAGGGTCTGTGGAGTTTCGAATTACTTGAATATGAAATCATATACTATAGTGTAAAAAGTTATTTTGATATGAATAGAGGATTTTGCATATTGAGAGGCATCTGCTCTGCACTATACTTTTTCTTGCATATAAAACATCAAACATCACAAGACGTCTAAGCAATATTCTCATATCAATTATTATATAATTCTTTGTACTTAATTCTCTATTATTATAATAGTTTGAGATTATCTTAATCACACTTATCAATTATATTAAGTAAGCTCCTTTGAAAAGCTTTACTTAACAAAGGGCATGTCACCAAAGAAGACAAATTTAGCAGAATATAAGATTTTGGATTTTTTTTTTCCCAACCTTTTTCACTGTTGTATTCAATTCAAAGTGACTATGCTTTTTTATTTTATACCCCATTTGTCAGACCAAGAACAAAAGAGACAAAAAGGCCAAGTTGAATACACATAAACTATGCATTAATTGACCATTTCACATGATCAATCTTCCTTCTCATCAATCATATGTTAATCCAAGTGGTCATTTCTGCTATTTTAATTAATTAGCCCTTAATTTCTTCTCAAAACCATTATCTAACTTGTTAATGTTGAATTGAAAATGATGTTTTCACCTGTGATATTGGTAGTTTTCATCATCCTCCTGAAATCAAGCTTAAGACATTGATTCTGTAATTCAAGGCCTTTGTCACTAAGGAAAATTGCAATTTGGAGTTCTTTTAAGTGAAAGTGTGAAACATAACTAGCTCAAGAGTGCCTTTCAACATGTTAGAAATAGAATTCAGTCAGTTTGTGAAGTCACATGTTTCAGTTTGAGTTTAAGTTAAGTTATTAAAAAACGCAAAGAATCCCTTGGAAATTTACAATTTATTTTGTCGGTAATCAGCCCTGGTTTTGATTTGAGCTTTCTGTTTCTGCTAACTTGGGTTGCACTCATTGATTCTATATAGTACCATTTTCTCACCTCTGTTTGTTTCCTGAGAAATGCTAGAAATTACTATATATAAACCAGGTAATTAAAGCACTAAAAAAGGAAAATAAATTTATAATAATACTGGTAAGTTTTGATTTAAGGAAAGAAATATACATTTTCCATATTTGAGGACTATATATCTAGTTCATTTATCCTGTATAGATTTCTTTGAACCCTGATTTTAGAAACACCAACGAGGAGAAACAAAAAAGGTAAAAGAACTAAAAACAAAAGAAGATCAAAACAGAGCACAAAAGGAAGGAAATTATAATATACTATATATTAAAATTAAAATGTTTGATCAGAAGAACAAGACGGGTCGAGTTCGACCGCGATCTGAAGCAGAAGGGAAGCTAGCGAAGGAAACACCCATAACAGGAACAGCGAAGGTAGACTCCATGAACATTCTTTGTTGCATAGCTTCCACAGTTGCTCCTGCTTCAATGATATCCTTTATCAAATTCCTGTAATAATTCCTCAGATTCCTTAACATGCACGTATACTGCAACTTCAGCCACTTTAATCTTATCTTCTTCAAAACCTTCACAATGAAAAGCCCTCGCCGCGGCTTCTTCCCACCGAGCCGGACAGTGGGCAACTTGTTGCGCCGCCGTAGGAAGATCAGTCTCCGCCGTGTCAGGTGGCTCTGGGGTGCGGTGGCTAAATGGGTCTTGAAGGGAGCTTTGGGGGTATTTTGCTGATCTACAGCCATTTGTATTGGATTGAGAAATAGTGAGGTATGGGATATGAATATGATCAGATAGAGAAAATTGAAAAAGGTTTGTTAATTATATATTGAGACTTGGAGAGGTTGAGAGAGAGTGAGTTGACTATATGCAGACAAAAGCATCTTTGGCATGGAGCTAAGCTCCATTAAAGCTTGTGTCATTATTAATTATTATTTGAATAATAATGTAACAGGTCTGGAATCATCATCTTTTTACGTTACAAAGTTAAACTGTTAAAGAACATGTATATATTATGTGATTATTATAAAACTATTATATATTGGCTAAATTTGGCTTTGTAATTTAATTTCAATTATAATTCGGAGTCTAATTATGTTGAATCTCCATTGAAGGAAATTCTTTCCTTTTTTTTTTTTCCCACCCAATATCCAGATACGAGTTTTGACTGTGTAGATCAGGTTTTGCTTAAACTGAAACAAACAACTTAATACTTAATCCAACCCTATATATATTGAAGGAAATTCGTTCAGGACTAGCTAACTTCTCCATTTACATGATTTAAACCCGAGTTTTTACCTAATGTTAAAATATAATAATAATTAACAATCGAACCATACCCTTTCAACTTTGAAATTTTGAATAAATCAAATATTATTGAATCAAATTCTTTAATGAATCTTTGAACCATTCTGTTAAGTAAGCCAGATAGTAAGTCTTTATCAGATCAAATACTGTCAATTTCAAGAGTGTTGATCAATTCTAATTACTTCCTAACTACCCTTTTTCTCCCTTTTTATCATTCTTTAATAAAATAGTGCTTATGGAATTCCCTTGACATGCAAGTAAATGCAATATCCAATGCCAACATCTAAACGAATCCGATTATGATAATAATATTTGTGAGGAAATATAGAATGAAATTTTCTAATCATACATTACATCATCCATTACGAAGACCAAAATTAAAAATGCTCATTGTTCATAGTTCATACTAATTTTTTTTTTTTAATAAATATACTAATAGTTCATACTGATATTGAGTAATGACGTTAATGGTGAAACCATATAATATATACATAATACCAAATATAATTCTAAGTATGTGGAATATATACTGAGACGTCTCTGACCGGCTGGCCTTTGTCTTTTGCCTTGTAAGCCGCACTGCCATTTGACCACACATTTATATTCTTGATGATATATGCATGTGATTATCAAATTAGCATAATATTGCAGCTCATCAAGAATAACATTTTTTATTCTAATTTTTATGAAAAAATTGAATTGATCAAATTCAAAGCTCATATATAGCTTGGCCATATCCTTCTTGCATGGTCCCCTTTCTATATATAATATATCAGCAAACTTGGTCGTAACTCCTAAGAACTAAGAAGATAATATAAACCTTTCTTTAATGTTCATATATAAATAATGTTAGTACTATATATATTAATTATGTCCATATTGGATGGCATGGTCCAATTTTTTGCTCAATTTCTTGGAAATTTAATATACATTAAATGTGTAGTATAGTTGGGAGTGATCATTATCTGGGTTCTAAACTGACTTGACTTCTTCATATATTGTGTAATTTATTCACATTAAAATTGAAAACTTCATCTTTGTCAAAAAATAAAAAAATAAAAAATTGAAAACTTCATCCGTTGATGAATGATGATGGAATTTTTATGACTTTGTCTCTTTGGTTTATCTTCTTCAAGGCACCCAAGTATATATATATTATTATATTGATGTTCTTAAATCATAAACTTGGCCTGCCAACTTAATTACTCCAGTAAATATAGAAGAAACTATTTGCAAGCAAAATTGCTCCCATTATCAATTCTTCATGTAGTTTGTAAACTGCCCATAAGGCCCAATTTATGCCCTCTAGACCTTGAGTTGAGACTTTAGCCCACGAAATATAAAAGTAGAAATACTAATAATTAAACGTCCTGGAAAAAGCCCAACTCATTAACATCTTAAGAAAGGACTACAATTCTTTTTCAAAAGAAAAAGAAAAAAAAAAAGAAAGGACTAAAATTGATTAAAGTCCAGGCCAAAGCCCAAAACCCAAAAGGGAACAAAACTGTTTAAAATCCGGGCCGGGCAGTCCATTTATACTTTCTGAAAAAGTGGTTAAGAAAAGAAAAAGGATATAAACGACGCCTGAGAGATTCGAACTCTCGCGGGGAAACCCCATGTACTTAGCAGGCACACGCCTTAACCACTCGGCCAAAACGTCGTTGTTGAAATGATATGTTATGTATTGTTTATAACCCTTGTTTTTCGATAATAATTATCTTCCACATATATAAGATGAGTTCTGACTAGAAAAAAAATGTTCTGGGGCATTGTGGATAAGTTGTGACATCTGACATCTCGCCTAAAAAATGAAGCCATCCATCTTTTACTTCCCACTTTGTCGTGGATTAGTCACTGTTCTTGCACAACTACTTTACTATGTTGGCTGGTCCTTTCTTACTTTTTAGTCTTTTATAGTTTAGATAGATAGGTCCTTGGATTAATTCAATTTATATAACGTTACCTAAGAATCTAGTAGCAGCAAGGTACTGGTAATTTTCATATGGTCCTTCAAATAAGGCCTTTCACACACACTTGTCAAATGAGATTAAGCAAAAGAAATGGCAAATTTTCCTGTATTATTGATTTTATTACGAAATGTTCCAATACTTCAATAATGACCACTCACCATTAACATCACCTTCCTGTATTTTCCTGGAATCTTTCATTGATCAAACTCTATTCCATGGTGCAACAGGAAAAAATTCAAGTGTTATGACATGATGCTCTAATTTGTACAAGAAGATGATAAAAAGTGCAGATTATTATGAAAATACAGCCTCAACGTTTAGGTACGCCGTACGCTTGACAAGGGTCCTTGCCCAGATTATTTACAGAATCTCAATCTGCAAATCAAATGGAATCCCTGAGTCCCTGATACCACCTAACAGCAATTGGACTCCTCACAAGATGAACTCCATCACTCCATTCAATCGAACCGAATGCTTCTGAAGAAGCAGCAGCAGCATATAAGGCCAAGCCATCCTTTGAAATTGTTGTAGCCAAGGCATCACTTGAGAAAGTAATCTCGTAACTAAGTGTTTGATTTTCCTCACTGAATTCCAGCTTACTTGGGGAAACACTGATGTCGACACCAGGTGGAGCATTCACTTTAACTTCATAAACTGCATCAGCTGGATTCCCCACATTCTTCACTGTTCTCTTGTACTTAACAACATGATCATTAGATTCAAAAACAACAGAGAATGATGGATAATTAAGGTTGCCAGGTGAATCCAATTGGTCTTTGCATAAATCAGAACTAGTAGATTCCTTCGCAAAAACTGCAATCTTGTCTGAATCATACCCAATTGCACAAAGGAATGAAATATAGTCATTCTCATCAATATCATATACCAATCCAGGGTTAAGAGCTTTGTTAGGATCAACATGGCCAGCACCAAAAACAAATGGGGATGATTCTTCACCAGTAGCAAGATCATTAATGGTATTTCCCGAGTTATCGAAACTATAAGCAGTAGTCATTAGGGCAGATTTTATAGCAGCAGGTGACCAATTAGGATATGCCTTGATAAGCAAGGCAGCCAATCCACTAACATGAGGGCAAGACATTGAAGTACCTGAAATGATATTGAAATCAACTCTTCTAGTATCAATGTCTAACGAAGCCGGTCCAATGTAACCAGTCCATCCAGCCAAGATATTAACACCAGGAGCAATGACATCAGGTTTGAGAATTTCCGGAGTCAAATGGCTCGGACCACGGCTCGAAAAAGCAGCAACCTGTGGAGATGGTGGTGAAGTGCCAATCACTGTCCCACGGGACACAATTGTAGCTGTAGCATTCTGGCTTGTTTTGATGTAGTCCCTGATTTTATTACCTGCTTTCTCGCCCACCATGGTTGATGGAACAAGGTGAGCATCAGCAATAAGTTCTTCACCACTATCAGCAAGGTTTGCCAATATCATCCCTATTCCACCAGCAATTTTCACTGCACCGCCTTTTTCAACTCTACCGTTCCCTCCCCTGTCGCAAAAAACAATCTTGCCTTGAACTTTTGATGGACTTAAACTTCCCATATAGCAATATTTGTTCCCAGCATCACCAGCATAAACTAATGGGAGTTGGGAATCACCTAGGGGTTCACCAGAGTACAATGAAACACCGCTATAAATCGAGCCATCGCCGAGAATGGCATCAGCTGGAAACTCTCTGTCAATGGTGGAAGCACCAACTGTTAAAATCCATGGCGCAATGTTAACAGCAGTGAAGGGATCAGGACCAGAATTTCCAGCAGAACATGAAACAACAATGCCATGACGCATAGCACCAAATGCGCCAATTGCAATGGAATCACGATAATACTGCGGCGCATATCCGGTGGCTCCGACGGATAACGAAATCACATTAACGCCGTCGTAAATGGCTTGGTCCATGGCTGCGAGTATATCGGAATCATAACAACCAAAACTCCAACAAATCTTGTAAACGGCAATTCTTGCTTTCGTAGCCATTCCACGAGCCTCCCCATATGCAAATTCGAAAAGGCTAGCGTTTGAAACCACAGATCCAGCTGCTGTTGAAGCAGTATGGGTGCCATGGCCTTCCGTATCTCGTGGGGACTTCGAATCATTCGTTTCATCTATGGAATTACCAGAGGCCTCATATCCTTTGTAATAAGCCCTCGCTCCGATTATTTTTTTGTTGCAAGATGAAGCTGGGAAGTCCGGCCCTGTTTCACATATACCTTTCCAGGTATCCGGAACAGGGGAGAGCTCCGAGTCCGAAAAACTAGGGCGTTCCGGCCATATTCCGGTATCGAGAACTCCGACTATGACACCGTCGCCATAATAGGAGTTCTGCCAAAGACCTACGCCATCTGAAAGTCCTAAAAAGTGGGGAGTTCGAGTAGTGTGGATCTGACGAACCTGGTCAGGCGTCACGGAGAGGATTCCGGGGAGTTCCTCGAGCTTCTCCGCCTGCGCGGCGGTGAGACGGGCGGAGAAGCCGTTGATGGCGCGTTCATAGGTGTAGAGGAGCTTGGCGGGGTGAGGGGAAGGAGGGAGAGAGTGGATGATGGAGGAGTACCAGTGATGATGAGAGGAGAAAAGGGCTGGCTTGTGGGATTTTGACACGTGGACTATGAAGTTCTCAGGGCGGTCCGATGAGGAGGAGGAGGAGGAGAAAGGGATGAGAAGAAGAGAGAGGAAGAAGAAGAAAGAAACGGCCATGAGGAATTTTCTCTCTTCCAGGGAAATTGGAGAGACAGATTGTTTGATCAAGTTCTTACAGGCTTTAAGCTAGTAACACTTGTTGCTCTTTCTATTGTTCTGTCTGAAAGTGAAGATAGTTAATAAAATGTATAATGTCGGAAATAGCGTCTACGACCAATTTTGCGTCCACGTCAGCAAAAAACAAATTCTGCTAACTACCCCCATGAAAATAATTTACTTAAGGTCAATAATTAAGCATAATATGGTTAATTAACCTAAGATTGATAATAATGAACTTTTCTTGTAAGACTTGGATTCTTTGGGACCAATGGAATGGGCTCTTATGCTTTTTTTATGAGATTTTTATGGATAAAAGGTAGATTTAAGAATATACTACAGATACCAACTACTGATTTTTGTTTCCTTTTATTATTATTTGGGTAAGGTAAAGGTAAGGGAAGGTTCCTGCTGATGTTGATGAATGATGAGGTGGGTCCAAACATATTTATAAGTCTTAATGGATGATTTTTATTGATAAGAAGAAGACAAGGAAATTGGCTACAATCATTCAAAAATCCTTTTTTTTTTTTTCTAAGCCTCTAAGGTCTGGCTTTTTTGAATATTAAGGCAAGTAACTATGAATTTGATGTTTAAAGGACATATAGATTATTGAGAAACTCCACTAACTATAGTTTCCAGCTTTGCAAAGTCCCATGCATTTACCAAAATGGTTGGTAAGACCTAAAACAATGATGATATAATAAAAAAGTAGATGAAAACACATGCTGAATCCCTGATATATTGTTAAATTCTGACAGTGTCTCAATAATTTATGAACCCAGAGATATAAAAAGTCTCAAGGAGTCATATGCTTCCACCACAAATTTCACATTATTTATATCATCTTCATAATCATGCTTGCTTTATGCGGATACTATATATTATTATATAGTAATTATGATTATGAAAGGGTGATGCTTTTTCTGTATAATTGGGGGACCATGCCCAAGAAAGCAACACTTTCCAACCGGCAATCACTGCTATCCTGCGCCGGGTATGATGAATGAAACATGGGCTTCATCAGGATAGAAAATGTGAAAAAAAACGTGTACGTTTTATTATTTCCTGTTTTTAAATAGAAAAATCTGTCAAATCATTTAACTAATTAGCAATAGCTATTAGCAGTAGAAGGATAACCAAGTTGTTGAACTTGAACTACCACTTCTACTGTCTTGACTGGATGGAACAAGATCAAACTCCAGTCATTTATAAGACATTAAGGTTGCGTTTGGTTCGTGGAAAGTAGTGGGAAAGTATGGTAAGTTAGATAATGAAAATAACTTTCCCATGTTTGGTTAAAGAAATCTAATTTTATGTGGAATGACATTCCCATCTAAAAGGGTGGGAAAGTTCACTTTCCCAGGAAAGTGTAACTTTTTTCCCTTGACTTTTTCTTATATTCTCAAAATTTATTAACTTTCCCATGTTAACCAAACATGGTAATCTTATTCCCACAAAAATAAAAAATTATATTTTCTCACTAAAATAACATTCCTAGGAAAGTAGTGTGAATGACATTCCCACGTGATACCTAAGATACCACAAACCAAACATAACCTAATAGGTATCTCAGAAGTAACATGTTTTCTTTTACCAATTGGCCTCTCTCCCATTAAGAACATGAAGTCAAATAAATCTGCATTTGAGAAGTAATTAAACAACTGAAGGAAATAAAATTTGGGTTTTCTTTTTCTTCTACAAACTGAAGTTGGATGGAGCTGATTGCATTTAATCATAATGAGGTAACAAAAAGATTGCATTAAGATAATGATATGTTCAGAAGTTATTGACAACAACAGTTATAACAGGCTTTTCTACAACCACAGCAAGAATTTACCTTTATACATTTAGGGAAGAATGGCCAACAACAGCAAGAAGCACAATTGGAGCATGAATGTCCCTCACAATTGCAACACTTCATACAACTAGTGTTGTTCAAACAGCTACAATGGAAGCAAGACTTGCATGATTTACAACAACCGAAAAAGCTCGGCATCTTTAAGCGAGTCGTGCAACGAAAACAGCAGCAGACTGAAGGGCAAATACAACTTCTTTCACAGCTGAAAATGAGTACATATAGTGTAACTTTAGACATACTACTAATTGTATTGAAAATGCTATTAGAAAAAAGTATATCTGTATTACTCTTATGGTTAATTGCTGTATCATGAACAAACTTGCAGTGTTAATCTATTTATCTAGTTCAGAAGCAGATATTAGATAGTGAAACTGAAATCAAAGGAAGGAGAATTACCATAGGTGCTTGCATAAGGAATGAGATTCATGGATTTTTGGAGTTCTGCTAAAAAAAAAAATGATCCAATTTTAGTAAGTATGGGTCCAATTTAAAGAAACAATGAAAGAGATTAAGGAGAGCTTCAAGGCATGTACATAATTACTAAAGGATCCTGTGTAGCTCCAACAAAGTCATCAACCCTGTTAAAATGGACAGTTCACAGTCAAATATATATGATCCTAAAATGGCAGAGCATAAATGCATTCTTAAAGCAAATTGTATGATCTGATTAAGTATTAAGTACTATGTAAAGTTATAAAGAATTTGGGACATACTCTTTGCAATATGCAGAAGCAGGTTGGAAGCCATCAACAGATTTCAATTCATCCTGCTTGCATGAAAATTGAAAACTCAAAGTAATAAGTTTAAGCAGTTTGAACATAAACATTTTCCTCTGTGCTGGGAATTAAATTCCCATTTCACTTCAAGAAATGCAAGACTATTTCTCATTTTTCCTTTCTTTTTTTAGAACTAACTATTTCTCTTTTCCTTTTTATCTCTCTTTGAACTGCAACATTTTTTCCTTTTTTCCCATTTCACTTTTTCTTTTAATGAAATTTTGGAAAATTATATTCATGCTGAACCAAAGTTCTAGAATAATCTTAATCTTCATGTGCATGTCAAGAGCAGAGGAACTTGAGCAAATTATTAAAGCAGAATTACACTATGAAACTGATTATAAAAATCTTCTAATTAAGTAAATAACAAACCAATAGTACCAAGCAGTAAAAAGAAACAGAAAATGGTATATGTTGACATGCAACAAAAGGCAAAACTAGAAGAAAAGGAAGGAACCTGAAGCAAGCCAATCTCTCTCTCCAAAGCCTGAACCTTAACCATCTGTGTCCGTTTCCCATAGAAATCCAGGCTTCCTGGTGGAGACCTTGGGCTCACTGGTGGTGCTCCAAATGAAGACTCACTTGAATCACCCATCAACAAATCAACCTAAGTAACTCTTGCAAATCAATCTGGTAGCAAATGGCAATGTTATTTTTCCTTCTCAACCATTGAAAAAAGTTCCTGCTCTATATATTAACCAACATTAATGTTGTTGGGTACATAAAAGTTAAGTGGAAGAAACCAAACTAAGAACTAACCATTCAAACACAAGAGGGTGAGAGAGTACTATTTGTTTAGTACTGTACTATATAAATTGAGTAGTTGAGTTTAGACTTTAAGACTTAAGACTTAAGAGAGCTGAGAGTTTAGACGTTAGAGCTTTGAAGTCAGAAATACTTAAAAGCTCTGAAACGTTGGCTTCTTCTGAATAAAATGCAGAGCACACGTGACTGTCAAGTAGGATCAATCAGGAGAAACAAATGGTGCTTTCTGTCACTATTTAGTTTTAAGTTTGTTTTTTGTTTGTAAAAAGTAACGTTTCAAAGTTCAAACTTCACTTAAGAAAAATGTTAGAGGGTAAAAATGTAAAAGGAAAGCACGGATAGTCAAAACCTTCGAAGGACAAATGAAAGAGAAGGGTTTTCATTGAAGTTGGCAAAAAGGACAAAATGCATCAGAGTGCTCAGAAAGACGTTAAAATTGTTTAATGAGTAATGACTTTTATAATGACATGTCAATCAGAATAGGCTTAATGGTAGATATATGGGAAAGCTCAAACCACAACAGAACGAAACCCAGTTGGCTTGGCGCAGTCGCAGTCGCAGACAAACAAACGTGGGTAACTGATGCCATTCCCATTTCTGAACTCTTTGTTTCATAAATAAAGTATAAAAATTTTGGTGTACATTATCGATTAATGTTACACTGCCTTAATGTAATCCAAAATGTTTCTTTCGAGATGTATTTATGAATTCAGTTTCATTACCAAACAGCCTCAAACCATACTAAGAGACAAGGATTATATAGAAGCTTTCACGTTGTCATAACTTAATTAACAAAAACTGAAGGAGGTTTGAGTCACTCACTTTCCTCAAATCAGAAAGAAGAAAATTTGTCAGATAACTTACTATTGCAGCACCAACCTATGTCAGCAGCAACTTAGCACTGAGGAAAGATCAATGACTAGTGAGAAACATGTTTCAAGCAGATAGGGAGACAAAGCAAGAGTATCATGCAACAAAGAAAACTTTGTTAAACAAAGAATGAGACATGTTTCAAATATATGAATGGTGGTAAAATTTACAGATGAAAGTGGTTTGACAGATTTTTCCAACAAAAACTGATACCCGAATCTTTTGCCTATGGAGGCTTACATTATGGCTATAGATACAACAATGAGTTCTTCTGCCACAGAAACCTGAAGGTTGAAGGTTGTTTGAAACCGATTAGCTAATCTGATGGCTCTATTCTAACTTGTTTGTATTCGTGGTCTGTTTAATTACAGTCAAAAACAAAAATTCAACTTAAACCACCCAGTGATATAAGTCCCATAGCACTGCTCACCCTGAAAGAAAGAAATATCAGATAGAGTGTTAGGAGACCCACTCCTAACATCTTGCTAGGCCGCATGTCGTTCCGAGGCAAAACTATAAGCGCCCACATTAGCCCTGACATGAGAAACCCCATGGTATAAAACAAGCTGCTGTCCTGTGGAACCAAGTAAGAGGAAGGACTCTTTGACAACGCTCCGAGCAGCATTGAGATACCCAGACCAACAAGTGTGTTGAACATGGGACCTGCATAGCAGCCAGACAAGGCAATCTGCACACCATCACCACCATTCATTGCCAGTGCAACATTGGACACCAAATCACCCATTGAATTGCCCCATGCCAAAATTGTTACTCCAAGAATGGATGGATTAATTCCAAAAATCACACCAAATGTTACCAACAGAGAAACAAGCTCATTAGCAATCATATAAAACCATACAATGCTCATTAAGAATCCCCCCAATACCCAAGGAATTAAGAACCTCCGAGGTGGATAGTCAGATATGGTGTGTTGATATGCAAGGACACCGAGAGTGCAACCAACTGTGATACCAATAACCCATGCGATCACACAGCTTGGGGTCCCCACATCACCTTGGGTATTCCACAGAAATGCCAATAGAACAGGGGCCAATGAAGCACTAGCTACAGCATATGGTTTCGACCATGAATCCTGTTCAACTAGAGGAATTGTTAGCCGCCTTGGAACTGTCAATGGCAACTCTAGGAGTGAAATCAATTTAGAACACGAGAATGATGAATCGTTAGTTTCCATCCCCTCTTCAGTCCAACCCCATGGTGGTCTCTCTTCATCTACTGCACTGAGCTTCATGAAGTGGTTCGAATATATAGCAACATTTGAAGCCCACATCCACTGTGGCAGGGAACTGGGGAGTTGGGGTGGATCATCCTCTGTGTCCACATCAAGCAGAGAATTATACACCATAACTTCCTCTTCACCTGCTTGTAAAAAGGGACTTCCTCGGACAGGAAGCAATGGTGTAACAGCATCCAATTTCAACCTTCGTGCATGTTTCCTCAAAATCTCATTTGCAGCCACAGAAAACGCATAAACCACATATATCAACACAAATGCAATGGCACCCCCAACGCTCACCTTGCCGATCACCAATATCATCATGAGTGATATGAGCGTAAAAAGGAAGAAACAGATATCCCTAATGAAGCATCTTCTATCAATCTGAACCCCCTTCTCAGCTACACAAAGGGAGACAGTTCCTACAACAACACAAGTAACAAAAACAGCACCACCCAAGACACTATTAAGACCCACTTCACCTGTGTCTGTTCCCAAGAAAGCAGCTATACTGGCAAACACATCCGGTGCCCCATTCCCCAACGGAAGGAGAGCAACCCCAGCAACAGTGGGAGGCAACCTCAGCAACTGGGAAAGCTTCTCCAATGAACAGCAAAAGAAATCCGCTGCCGTGTTCCCCAATAAATAAAACAAAGCAGCAAGCCAAATCCCCAACATCACATACCCAACTATCTTAAATTCTCCACAACCACAATAGAAAAACTTAATGTAATCAAAGTATCCATCTGATGAACAATGCGGATTCGCTTTCAAGAAGTCACATTCATTAGCAAAACCCTTATGATCAGACAATCCAGTACACAAAGCAGGGTTGCTCAAGCTTACATTCAATTCATTCTCTTGACCACTCTTAACAGCTAAATTCGATGAATTAAAATCAAGTTCACTAATTTTCCGACGAATTACACTTACATGATCAAACCCATCAGCGAAACCACTTCTCTGAGTCAGCTTATGATTGACAAGCCACGACGATTGAGTAATATGAGGATTTCTTAAAAAATCAACCCGAGTGTAAAACAAGAAAAATAGAATCATAGCAGATATTCCATTGAAAATCCCACGAAAATGGGGATTTTTTGAAGTATAAAGACAATCGTTCCTCATTGATAATCTCAATATATACCCAAAATCCTAAAATAAAACATTAAGCTGTTCAAAATTTGCTAGAAAAGTAGAATTAGACTAGGGTTTTCAGCTAAAGAGCAAGAAAACCCCAGCCTATGAATTTGCGAAGAGAAAATGAATATGGGAACTTGAGGACTTACCGCTAACGGTGATCAAGGCAGAGACTTTGTGGATTTTTCAAGGAAAAGTAAAAATACAAGGTTGGGGTTTTGAAGATTTAAATGAACAGAGCAGAAAATTTGATTCCTTTTCCTGGGGTTTTCCTTAAACGAGGAAGTTCGTTGATGAAGAGAGAGAGAGAGAAAGGAAATCAGGTAAAGAGAAAGAATGAAAGTTGGTTGGCAATTTCTCAAAATTTCGGAAATTTCTTTTTTGGGGGTAAAACTGTCTTAAGATGACAGCAAAATTACACGTGTTTTTTTATTGTTCCTTGTTTGGCCATGGCTAATAGATTTCACATTTCAATTCAACTGCAATAAAAAAAAGGTTGGAAATACTAAAATTCTAAAAATAATAGTAGCAAAAATTAAATTTCATCAAAATTTTGACAAAGACTCTATTTTAATTTTTAACTACTTTTTCCCTTTTTTTCCCCGGGAACTACTTTTTTTTTTCCCATTTTACCACTTACAACAAAGTTTTTTTAGAGCTACATTTATCAAACCATTGAGTTTCAAAACAAAAAATACAATATAATACAACTTTTTAAATTACATATTCAGCTCCTTTTATCAATTGAATAGAAAAAAGAAAAGAAAGTTATCTTACCAAATAAAGTAATAAACCAATAAAATTTATGGGTAATTATTTGATACACCGGCGGTGTAAATTTTGGACTCCACAAGCGGGTTGTGGAGTTGACACATGTCCATTTTTTTAATTAATTAAGTTTTAAATATTTCAATCTAGTTCCTAAAAGACACATGTCACCCTTCAGGACCCGCTTGTGTAGTCTGCTAAACTCCACCGCCGGTGTATTATATAATTTGCCAAAATTTATTATTTAACCAAAGAAAAGCAATGAAATATTAAAATTAGTTAGGAAACATAAATAAAAGGGTAAGCAAAAAGACAATTATTTTTTTTCATACCCAAAAAGGTAATTAATTAATTAATTAATATAGTACTATGATAAGAGCCCCATCACCCATGCCATGATTAAAAAAAAAATGTAAGATCGGATTGGGGTGAAGCCACCTCATTGAAAAGGATGACGTTAATTGATCCAGCAAAGAGAGTATATAGAAATGAGTATTCAATCTAATCCTATAATTTCCCCATACTCCACGGCTCTTTTTGAATCATAAATCAAAACCAAAACTTTGGGTTTTTCTGTGTCTCTCTCTGTCCTTTTATTACTCACTCCATTACTTAAGGAACCCGTCTCTCTTCCTCTGTCTTGATTCACTGCAAAAGTTCAAGGCTTTAGCTCTTCGTTCTCTCTCTCTCCCCTTCTGTTTGGTTGCCAAGAAAATACTACTCTGAGAAATCTAAGGTAAATGAGATCAAATTCATGGTGAATTATTATCGAAAGGGTGTCTGAAATCCTGTTCTTTTTTCTTTGTTTGTTGAGTTTTGAGCTATGTTTTGGTTGGATATTAAAGTAAAGATTTTGTTTTGTGTATGTTTGTATAATTTGCAGAGATGGGTTTTGCGAGGAAAGAGTACGAGTTTCTGAGTGAGATCGGGTTGAGTTCTAGCAATTTGGGATGTTATGTGAATGGCTCCTGGAAAGGAAGTGGCCCTGTCGTTTCTACTGTGAATCCTGCCAATAATCAGGTTCCTTTTTCTATCAAATGTGTTATGTTCATGCTATATGGTTTTATTGTTAATGGTGATCATGATTGATGGAACAGTCCCTTTTGATAAATATTAGTATTAACAATATTAACAATAATGATGATGAACCAATGGTATTTTTATATCTTTGATCCACCTAAATTACAAAAAGAACTCGAACCAAAGTAATGGTCTTTTGTACCTGGTGTTTTTGTATGGAATGGCAGTGTGCTTCATTTCAGTTTCTTTTAGCAATAACTCTCTATCTCTCTCTTGCTGCCTTTGAATTGGCATCACTTTTCAGCAATTGGGTATTTTCTCTTTCACTTATATGTTGCAGGTTTTCTTATATTTTTGCTTGTGCTTTTGCATGATAATACTGTTTTATAAGCGCAATTGCTAGTTACAGAGTATGAAAACCAGTTGATGCCTGCGTTTGGAAATTATTACCTTCTTGTCTATTCTAAACTTGTCATTACTTTGATGTTGTTGATGCAGAAAATCGCTGAAGTTACAGAGGCTTCCTTGCAAGATTATGAGGAAGGGATGCAAGCTTGCAATGAAGCAGCAAAGATTTGGATGCAAGTAAGTTGAAATAATTACCTTAACCTAACCTTTGTATTGGAGGAAAAGAAATACATTTAGAAATGGCATTTTTACTATTCTGAACTTTTTATTACTTGTATGATTTCAGATTCCTGCCCCAAAGAGAGGTGAAATCGTTCGACAAATAGGTGATGCTTTAAGAACCAAACTTCATCAACTTGGCCGACTTGTCTCACTTGAGATGGGGAAAATTCTTCCTGAAGGAATTGGGGAAGTTCAAGTATGTTATGCAACCTTGCAACTGTTTTGCTGTTGGTTCTTTGCATCAGTTGTTCTTTATTGAATGGACAAATCCTGTTTGTTTAACTCGCTCTTTCTCCAAAACTACCACAATGCATAACAATTATGATCCAAACAAGTTTAAAGTCTTCATCCTTATAACAGCCAAAATGCAAATCTTGCAGGAAATCATTGACATGTGCGACTTTGCTGTGGGGTTAAGTCGACAATTGAATGGATCAGTGATACCTTCAGAACGTGAGTCTATACATTCGTTAGTCATTTTTACTTTATAAGTCCTCTTTTGGTTGATATTTTTTTTTCCTTTTGGTTGTTATTTGAATGGCTCAAATTCTGTTCTATGACTGCTGACTAAACTTACTTATAAAACATTTGCTGGAATGTTGAAATTTGCATTTTTACTCTTCTTGGCATTCCTTGTCATACAAACCATGAAGAGGTAAGATTTATGAATGAAATATAACATGAGATGATATGATGCAGTTTTGTATGGGATAAATACTTAAGTATGGTATTATAGACAGTACAAATTAGTGCTAAAATGATTGGTTCTGTTTTTAACAGGTCCAAATCACATGATGTTGGAGGTGAGCCACATATTTAAACTTTTTGAACTTGGATTCATGGATGGAGTCTGATATTAGAGTTACCATTTGTATTGTTTGAACAGATGTGGAATCCTCTAGGAATTGTTGGTGTAATCACAGCATTCAACTTCCCTTGTGCTGTACTTGGTGAGTTCCATTACTTTTACTATTTATAAACTTGGCATTTTGGAGCGCTGTGGATTTAAATTTTGCGTAACAACTGATGTTTGAATACATGTGTTGAAGTTTATATTCTTTTCTTGCTTATATTGCTGCGTCTGGGGTTTTTAATTGGATTCTTATCTGCGCATTAATGTTTAGGACAATTGCTTTTCATTTATTAGGGGAAAAAAATCATAGTAGAGCATGGAACCGAATTATACTGAACTTGCTTTTGGTATTATAGTAGCTGTTCTATTAACATTTTTCATGTTGTGTAGGATGGAATGCCTGCATTGCGCTGGTGTGTGGCAACTGCGTTGTGTGGTAAGGCTTGATTTTGATGTCCTCTAAGATTATTATGTTTCCATATTTGGGGTTATATTTGCTATGTTCAGTTAATACATGGTTAGTGGGTCCATGCCAAATAATTAATCATAAATTCAAGTTATCTTAACTCATAGAACTATGCTTTTTTTGACTGATGGAAACTTCTTGGCTATATTTTTAAGATTGAAATTACTATTGGCGTGCACTTATGTTGTTCATATCCGTAGATAGCCTTTGGTGGAACTTCACCATCATGCACTTATGTTCTTTTCCACATGTTAACCTATAACCTTTGTGCTTGAAAACTGTCATGAATTGTAGGAAAGGCGCTCCAACCACTCCTTTGATAACCATAGCAATGACAAAGCTAGTAGCTGGAGTTTTGGAAAAGAATAACTTACCAGGTGCAATTTTCACATCATTTTGTGGTGGTGCTGAAATTGGGGAAGCAATAGCAAAAGATAAACGCGTTCCTCTAGTTTCATTCACTGGGAGTTCAAAGGTGCTTCAGTTTTGTGCCTTTTAAGAGAACTTTTTTTATTACTTGTTGTACATTGAATAACAGGCCCGAGTTTAAACAGGAGAAAAGGGGGAAGAAAAGAACACCTGGTCTCTAACTCTTGGAAACATTTCAAATTTGATAGTTTTTCTCCATACCTATTAGGATACATGCACACTTTAAGTTTACCAAAATTTTTAATCTCCATTGCACATTTAAACTGCAGGTGGGCTTAAAGGTGCAACAAACTGTAAATGAGAGATTTGGTAAATGCTTGCTTGAACTAAGTGGAAACAATGCAATAATTGTCATGGATGATGCTGACATACAGTTAGCTGTTCGTTCTGTATTATTTGCTGCTGTTGGTACTGCTGGTCAGAGATGTACTACATGCCGTAGACTGGTATTTCTAATTTTGTGAATTTTTATACATATTGAAAGTTGCCAATACTTCCTCTGCTGAGTTTTCTGTTTGCTTTTATTGAAGCTTCTTCACGAAAGCATATACGAGAGAGTACTTGACCAGCTACTTGAGGTGTACAAACAAGTTAAAATAGGGGACCCATTAGAAAAGGGTAACTTGCTTGGGCCACTGCATACTTCTACATCAAGGAAGAACTTTGAGAAAGGAATAGAGATAATCAAGTCACAGGTATGTTTCCATGAATTCATCAGCATTATGTTTCAACACCATAGCATGGGTGTTATGGACTTGTATGAAATGTTCAGAGAGGCAGGTCATGCTTTTAAAGTAAACAACCTATGTTTATAATCTAACTCTGTTCATGAATATATATGTTTTGTTTTCAATTGTTCTTTATAAGTTGGAATTTATTGGCTTTCAATTGTTGTTGACCTTATCCTATCTTGTGATGTTTTGTAGGGGGGTAAGATCCTTACTGGTGGTGGTCTGATGGAGTCTGAGGGAAACTTTGTGCAGCCCACGATTGTTGAAATTTCTCCTACTGCCGATGTTGTTAAAGAAGAGTTATTTGCTCCAGTTCTTTATGTCATGAAGTTCAAGGTAGATTATGGCTACCCCTGTTCATAGGAGATGCCATGTACAAGGTCTATCATGCTTTAGTGTTCTGCAAAGGAGCTCCTTTCTTAAAACCTTTAGTAATTTTTTGCAGACATTGAAAGAAGCAATCGAAATTAACAACTCTGTTCCTCAAGGACTAAGCAGTTCTATCTTCACACGAAAGCCTGAAGTCATCTTCAAGTGGATTGGGTGAGTCTCCCAATAAATACCTATATACAGAAAAAGCTTTGTTTTTGCTTGTTTATTGACATCCTATAACTAGAACTAGAATCATAATATGTTCATAAACTGCATCAAACTTTAGATAATTGATATTTCTATGGAACTTTTTTTTGCAGGCCTCAAGGTAGTGACTGTGGCATCGTTAACGTGAACATACCAACCAATGGGGCTGAAATAGGTGGCGCTTTTGGCGGTGAAAAGGCTACAGGAGGAGGACGTGAAGCTGGAAGTGACTCTTGGAAACAGTATATGAGACGCTCAACCTGGTAAACTTACTTTGCTCTCATTATAGCATTTTGCATGTTTTCAAAACTCAGTTCAGTGTTTGATATTCTTCCATTAACATTCTGAAAGAGCTGTTTTGTTCCATGTCTTGGGCAGCACAATAAATTACGGAAGCGAGTTACCTCTGGCACAAGGAATCAATTTCGGCTAGGAATCCCTACATGGTTAAGCATATATATACTTACCATTATCACACAGCATTACGCATTTTAGATTTTCTTTCTAGTTTTTCTGAGGTTTCATTTTCTCACATGCAGCGTCAGGACTTGGCAACGAGTTTTGCAGCTCCTGCAAGAACAGCACTGCCATGGGCCTTGTTAGTTTGGATCGTTTCGGCCCGAGTTCTTTTATGCTCTGGCCTGGGCTTCAGCTCAAGTAGCTTCGGCGTAAAAGTATGAATAATAACACATAGATTAGAATAGAATAATAAAGGAAGAGCATGAAATCTACAAAAACAATCTTGTTATTGGATTCTGCAGGACTTTGCTGCACATTTATATTTCTATAATACTAATATTTATGTCGACTTACTACATTTGCATTCTCATTGCTAATAACGTTCATCTGCAATAGACCCTTATCGATACCGATCCCCGGAATAATTTTGGTTCAAAATAAGATTTTCTTCTATGTCAATCATCAGTTTAAAACCGGCCAGTATAAGATCTTAACATGATTAGAAAGAAAAGTAGATAGAAATTAGAAATACAATCATCTTCCTCAAATGATTAAGGAAGTGACAAGAAGTGTGGACAGATATACATGATGAAGTTGGTAGGGAAAACAGGAAATTTTTTAGATTTTTAATCTCTGCCCACTTGTTATAGGTAATTAGAGACAAAAACAAGTTACGAAAATTACATTGATTAATAATAAACCAGTAGGTGCGTGTCGGATAGATAATTAAAAGATTAAAAGAGTTTGGTTATACTTATTCGAGTAAAACAAAGTAGTAACAAACAATACTGTTTCTTTTGATTCTGACAGATTCTTATTTTGTTTGAAAATGAACTCAGAAGATTCAGAAAATAAAAATGGGCCAGCTTTGAATTGAGCAAAAACTTCTGTTTCTAATTCAATTCATTGCCATATTGACTTAGGCTCCGTTTAGTAGAGCGGTGCGGTAGCGGTACGATTGACACTCTTTAGCAACTGTACAGATGAGATTACACTGTACAGATTAGATTAGGTACTGTACAGATGAGATTATTAGAGTAGCGATTGAAACGGAGATTACACTTAAACCTCCATTTGATCGGTGCATCGATCCA
Source organism: Corchorus olitorius (assembly GCA_001974825.2). NCBI lineage: Eukaryota > Viridiplantae > Streptophyta > Magnoliopsida > Malvales > Malvaceae > Corchorus > Corchorus olitorius. The sequence continues at coordinate 78,175 of AWUE01020782.1, read as the reverse complement.
CCGGCCAAACGACCGGTAAATCGATGCACTAAACATGACCTTAGTATACAAATAATTAGTTGTTAAAATGATTTTGCAGGATCTGAAAAAAAAGTTATGCAATAAGGATAAGTTAGACTTCTTTATATAGAAGTTTACCATATTATTTTCCATGTTTAAAGTCAAAACCCACCATGGGTTTTCATCATTGAAATTGAAGATGATCATTTTGTTGAAAAAACAAAGGTAAAAGAAGACAAAAAGAAACAAAATAATCATGTTTCCTTATCCATATATATAATAATTTACAAGTCAATAAGAGAAAAATAGCATAATATATAGCCTAAAGATTTTGATGACCACTGACACAAACTGTTTTGAATAACAAGTTGTTTAATGATTTTATATTGGAATAATGTAGCTAGATGCTTATTCATGGAGGTTTTAAGATGGCGTTAATATTAGGGAACTAATTAACCACCAATTAATTTAATGATTATGACAGTTAATTTTTTTGTTATTATATTCAGTCTCATCCTAGCTGGTGCCTCATAAGAAACACCCCCATCCTTCTATTTTTGTGCAGTAAGCCAATAAGGCTATTTTGGATAAGAGTTGGAAACTTCGAGTACTTTGTGAATTATAAGTAACTCTTATTCGTCAAATTGACAAAAATATAATCAACTTATAAGATTTTGTATGTATGTGGGTTAAATAATAGACAAATAAAATGATATTTACAAAAGAAAACCCCTCAACAATTATATCCTCCTATATCTATACTATACTGTATATATTTAAAGCTAAGTCCAATAGATTACGGAGAGGGTGCCACCTCACTCCTGCTATTTTTTTTTTTTGTTTTTTTTTTCGAAATGTAATTAATGGATTATTTATCAAATAATTCTCAAGCTTTTCTGTTTTATACTATTTAACTTTTTTATAATTTATATTTTACTTGATTTAACTCTTCAATTTTATTTTTTTATATAAAATCTATCGACTTTTTTAATTCTTGGATTTAGTCCCTCGTACGATTTATTTCATAAATTCAATCTTTCATTTTTATTTTTTTTATTACCTTCTTACTATCTCTCTTTCACTCATTAATATTTTTAAATATAATATAAAATATTTGATTGTTGCGGCGGGTTTTTGTCATGTATATATATTGTAATATTCCCAAACAATATTATAATTTCCGCATACATACATACCCATATAAAAAGAAATACATGTGCTATAATATATATAAATTTATGGTAAGGTGAAATATTTCAATGAAAAAATAATAAAAATAAGATATGTATTTTTTTTCCCTCCGGAGGGATGAGGAGTATTTCATGTTTTTTTTTTTCATTATAACTAACTTCTTTAATTTCTCCGTTACTTTTTAAAACAATTTTCATGTTATTTTTTCAAATAATCATAAATTAAATATTTACACCTACAAAAGTCATTCATGAATCGTGATTGAGTGTGTATATATATAGCCTAGGTAATTCCTTTCATTTTGTTCCAATTATATGTCACTTGTGTGTGTGTTTTTTTTATTAATCCTACACCCACAAATGAGGAATTGGAGGAAATTAAGCATGAGATTCTTTATAGATATGCAAGTATAAAAAATAATGCGACGTTTTCCTCGTTTTCTCTCTCCTGTTGTTCTAAATCGTCGATTAATTTGTATGACTACCGAGGAACTTTTTTACTTATAGATTTTTTTCTAATTGTTTGATTGTTAGGGTTAATTGGATAGTTGACCATGTTAGTCCGTTCTTTGCGAGAGTTAAAGCATGATCTCTTTGTTTTTTAGCATGCGTTTTTTTTATAGATATGCAAGTATAAAAAATTAATGCGAAAGATAGAGATTATAAAAAATAATGCGGAAGAAAGAGAAGACTGACGGAGAGTTTTTCACCCACATAAAGAAGAAGCAAAGTCAATAAACTTAAAACTCATCTCAAGATCTGTATATCCGTCATAATCACCATCCGATTTTGTTAAAGTGATTTTGAACTTAATTGGAGAGAAAGTACTAATTAGCTTCATAGCATATTATAAAATGCATGATTATCAAATTAAGCATTATATTTCAACCATTATTATCAAGATAAATGGAGGGGCCAAACATGTAATGAAGGAAAATTAGTGGTCTACGTGACCCAACAAAGCATATGCATTTAAGTTTTCAATTGATTGGATTTGATTTAACAATTCTTTTCCTCTCTTTTGCAGAAGAATTAAGGAGATTGGGTAATTCATATTCAAATATGATAGGAACAAGAGTAATGTAGCTCATTTGGAAACCAATGATAAAGACAAATAGAATACTCAAGAAAACCCAATATTTTTAATACATTTCCAACTTATATGCTTCTTCCAAAATCACCATACCTTGCATTAACCTCACTTTGTTGTTACTTTGGAAAAATGAAAAGTATGGACAAAAAACGTATGGCAATGACATAGTTCTGCCAGAAAAAATCTAACAAATAATCTGCTCTATTTCTTTATGTTTACCCTTCAAAACTTACCAATTGAGTTAACTTTTATTGACTCCTTAATGCACCAGACATTTGTTTTTATCAACAAAAACAAAGTTTAACCCTTGATCTCTCCATTGTTTAAGAATTAAGACCAAAATAAACAGATTTGCCTACAATAATGAAGCAAGTACAATACAAATTTTGGCAATAATTAAGAAGATTAATGGGTCCATATCTGAGTCAGATGATCTGTCCTTGATGGACCCAAAATCAGAAAAGTCTAGACATATTTTGTTTATTTTTCAGCACCAAATCCATTTCCAGAAACTTCTGTCTGTCTGTCAACTGCTAGAGATTAATATCTTTGGTTGTTACTGCTACAGCAACAGCAGTAAACACATGATAAAATCTTACACCAAACTTTAACAGACACAGTTTCACTGAATTTAAGCATAGAAGACAAAACATTCCCATGTTTCTTTTGGCAGCCTTTTTAACCCTTTTATTAATTTCTTTTCTTTTATACTGACATATTTTTAGTTGTCTGTAAGAGAGCACATTCTTGCCAATGATTTTTGTAGACAGATGCCATATATCAGCTTCTGAAAGAAAGTAAGAGTTGAGTCATTGTCCAAAGTCCAAATCTTGCATTTCTATGGCTCAGACAGAGTGAAGTCATTGTCTTAAATATGTACTCCAATAAGCCAAGAGCCTTTCAATCATACTTTTTTCCAAGTCATGCTCCATTTAAAGCCCTCCTCCAACTTATCATATTCTAGCATATAATTACACTACATATCTTTTTTCATAAAATATAAGTCTTAAAGCTTTGAATCAAGTCATGCCATTGGCATATAAAAGTGCAATTAGTAAAGAAATTAAAGCTCTTAATTTGCCCCCACATGGATTTCAGAAAAGTGAAATGCACCAGATAAAAGTTGGTCATTCCATACCATTCATTAGAAAAAGCTCTTAAAATTGCCATTTTGTAGACAATGATAATCTGGTTTGCTATAATTTGTGGAGATTGACCAAATTTCATGCAAATAAAATCAGGCGCAAGTTGTATGCAGTTTCCTTGATTTGGGTTTTGGAGTTTCTTACAAGAAAATGCCACTAATGGCATCTCAGTAGGAATAGAATCACACATAAGGGAATCAAAGTAGGTCTCAGCTATTAAATAATTCCATGTTAATCTTGGATTTTTGTACAGCTCAACTATGGAATTATTCTTTGATCCAATCATGCAAATTCCCAAACCAAATAATATCAAATTCTTTCTCACTCTTCTTGGTAACAGAATCTTATAGAATTTAGGTAATTTGAATTCTTTATTTAACTTAAGTAGCTGGATTATCTTACTTAAATAATAAGATAAGGGTGATTTCTTGTTTATAAGTAACAATTTAGTTAGAAAATATAGTAAGAATTTAAACAAAACTTTTTCCATTTTGATTGAATACTACCACTTATTAAATGTGAACATCAATAGATTAATGCTTTTGACCAACATAATTATCTGTTCAATTTCATATTATCTATTAACCAAGACTTCCAAAATCCCAGAACTAGAAACAAGTTTGTCAATTGAAGTATGTCTGGATTTGGTAAAAAGAAAGTTCAAATTCATTGTATATATGTATCTAAGCAAGCAGATTCAAAGGTTGGGATTTGGGAACAAAAACTAAAAATTTCTTAAAGAAGAATTAGATTTCTGATAACAGAGAAGTTCTATATTTAACATGAAAAACTACATAAGCTTCTAAGTCTAACCTTAAACATCAATCTCTTTTCCTTTTTTATACCTTTTTTCTCTTTTGATTCTTTCCTCTTTTTTTTAATCAATGATACAATTCTGTAAGAGGAGGAATTTGAACCCAACTCTTTCAATTCAACCATAAGAAACATAATATTCATATATGCTCCTTTTTCTTTATTTTGCAACATATACCAATTTTTGAGTTTCCTCCCAATGTTCATTTCCATTCACTTTATTCCCTTTTCCATTGTCTCCTATATACTTCTATGAACCAGACAGGGTAGGGAAACAACTTTCAGACCTGGTAAGAGCCGGACCCCGAATTTCGCCAACTTTTCTGGTAGGACTAGTTGGGGTTGATCTTGGAGAGTCCAAACTTCTTCTAAGAATACTCCTCATAGCAGATATCAAGTGAATTGTAGGATCAGGAGGCGGTTCGGAGGAAACGAATTTCTTGCAAAAATTCATGTGTCTAGCCATTGCTTCCTCAGTACTAATTAGCCTTTCTGACCTTATAATCTCATCCTTGATTGCTTCAGCACAAAGTCCACAAATCCATTTACCTTGGTACCTTTCGCGTACCCTTTCGATATATCCTGGGGTACACTCCTCGGTTAGTCCACAGCAATCACATTTTGCAAACTCAACTTCAGATTGTGCCACAAGTTTTGCTGATGTTGGTTGAGTTTCTGGTGCTGGTGCTGATACCACCATGGGATCACTAATTATTGTAGCAGACATAATTTTTGCCTTTAGCCCTGTTAAAACAATATGAAATTAATCAAATATATTCAACTTAGGTTTCTGTCAATTTATTAAAATTAATTGTTTCCTTAAACTAGCAAAGTTTTCTTCTTTTGGGTTCTAGCTTTTTGGTGGATGTGAAAATTGTGACATAGAAAGTGAAAGATTAACGTTGACTTGAGTTAATATAACAGGTTACCTAATCTTTAGCTGGCATTTGCATTATTATTAACAACAATTAAACCAATAAATTCCCATTCTTTTTCTTAACTAAAAACAGAGGATTAGGCAGTTTTGCTAATTCTGTTTTCAGAACTTTGTGTTCATTTTCTAGAAAGACCAACCATATGAAACATTCACATGCATTCATAAAACAAAAGAGTAAGCAAAAGCTTAAATGCAGGAAGCCAAGAAAACAGAAGATGACCCCATAAATTTCCCAAATCAATGATCATTGAAGCAAAAAAGAATTTTTTTTCATAAAAACCAAAATCCAAAAGACTAACAAAGCAAAAGATAAGTATGTTAAAAGATTTACCAGCAGAGAAGCAAATCAAAAGGAAAACTTTAAGTTTCCTGCTTTATAATCCCCCTCTGTACTTCTGTCTCTGCAACTATGGCGTTTTAGATATTATATGTTTCTTTTCTTCTTCTTCTTTTTGTATTATCTCTCTTTCTCCCACTCTCCTTCTTCCAACTTTCCTTCTGTTAAGAAAATCCAATACATGAAAACCATTTCCTTGGAAACCTTCCCTAGCCTTTGAAGAACAGTAGAAAGAAAAACCCTCAAAGACCCTTTTTTGATTAATCCCAAGAAGCAGAGAAAGACCAAAATCTTTATAAGAACAAAACCCCAAGAGATTGCTTTTTTGTTTTTCTCCTTTCTCTCCACAAAATTCTCCACTCAAAAAGCACTTATAAATGAGAGCAAATATAGTGGAGAAAGAAATAAACAGAGAAAAAAAAAAAGGAGGCTTTTTTATTTTTTAGAGATAGAAAGAGAAAGAGTCCAATGATTGAAGCTTTAAGGAGGGTGGACTCTAGTATATTCCACGTCATCAATATTTGCTGTGAGTGAATCTCCACCGTTCATCTCTTCATTGCCAGCTAAGCATTATCAACTTGGAAGACTTATTTTTTATATTTCTTCCTTTCCCTATTTGTAAATGGGGAATTAGCAAGTTCTTATTTCTTACCTCTTTCATATTTTGCTTGTCTGGACCAACCATTTCTTGCCACGTGGTGTCCAAAAACGTGTAAGGGACAACTTTGAAGATTTCCTCTTCAAATAGTACTCCGTGTAAATTTTTTTTTGGGGAAAATAGTCAAATACTAATGGCTTATTATTTGTACTGCCAGTACTTGATTAGAGATTATTAATTAGCTCTAATTATGGTTTAAAACACATATAATTTTTGTTGTATAATTTTGGGTTTAAAGTTTTATATACAATCCAGTCTTTGCTGTCTTTGTGTTTCAGTTTCTTTTGCAATTTTTTGGCAAGTGGATTTGTTGTATTATGAGCTGGACAAATTAATTATTTCTTTGGGTTCAAATCTTATTTTTTTATTTAAAAATATAATTCAAATCTACCCTTTGAATATAATTAAGATATCAATCTCTATATATATCAAAATATTTGGATCCTAACTTGAAACATCTTCAATCGTGTGTGCTTGTTTGTGTTTATCGAACCATATTAGCATGTTCTCACAAAAACAACACTTTCATTTCACAAATGTGTCACAAAGTTTAATTACATTTATAATTGTGACAAAAATTTAGTTTTTGTAATTACTCACATATAATTTAATAATAAACTTTTGATAAATCAAGTAACATTACTTTTTTGTTTAACGGTAAAAGAATTATATTGAAGAAACCAATAGGAGGGAATAAAGGTGCCTCGTTAAAACCTTTCAAAGGAAAACCCAGTGAGAAAAAATCCTAAGGAAGGAAAAAGAGTACATCTTTTAATCAAGTAAGATTACTCCTTCCATTTACTTCAATGATTCCTTCTTATAGTAAAAACAAAATATTTACAATTTTGTGATAAAAATTAATTAGTAGTAGCTTTTTCTATTTTCTTCACAAATATATATTTGATGCTATTATAAGAAAAATATCTTGTAGGGGGGAATGGGACCAAACTAAGCCAAGCTGGATTCTTAATTAAGTGAAGAAGTGTGGTAGTCAGAGGCACTAGGTGCCCATACTTTGGGACACCTTGCCTCTTTTTCTTTTCTTTTTTTTTTTCATCTTTTTTTGTTCTTTCTCCCTCTCCATTTTCTTTCTTAATTTTCCTCTTTTTGGATGCATATTTTTATTTTACCTTGTTTTCATAACGAATATAATTATATTCAAAAGATGGATAATATTTATTTTCTTTCCTTAATTTCTTGGTTCCTTCATTAAGAATTATGAAACTAGAGCAACTAGTAGCTAATTAATTAATGTAATTTTTGTGTGAGAAAGTAGCTAATTTGTCAAGCAAATGGAAACCTTTCTCTCTAAGGATTATGTTGTGTGTATATATTGAATATAGATACTATATAGCTAATTGGCATTATTTATAAATTGTATAGGTCCCAAGGACCACGTTTAAAGTTGCTTTGGATCTAGCTTAGCTCTAGCTAGGAAGTAACAAATAAGAGGCTTTCAATTCTAACAAAATATATGTAACGTGCACATTTAGAGTTTTGACACATGACTTCAATTAGTTAGTTCTTGTCAAAATGTCAAAAACCTTTAATTTAAGATGCATAATAAAAGGAACTCATTAATAAATGTCTTGAAAGTTGAAGAAATGTGGTTTCCCTAAATTTGAGATTTTTACGACTCAAAGCTGAAATCTCAAATCTCTACCTCAAGTTGAGATTTTTACCAACTTTAATTAGAACTCTATAGGTATATCATTAATTGAAATTAAAATTTTCAATTAATTATGTACCAAAAATTTGTCAATTAATTTATTCTAATTTGCAAAATTCTTTTCATGCATTTGTCTACGCCGGGAGAATTAGTCCCGCACCACACGTTATCTAGTTCAATCTTTAATTAGAGAATGTGCAAATACATTGACTTTCCTACAAACTAAATTCACATTTCGTAAGAGTTGAACCCATGACTTCATGATTCAGGTAGACTGAAAATGCCTAGAACTAAGAGTCCAGTACTTTACCAGCAGTAGGCCAAATACCCGATGACATATCAATCGATGGTTAAATCTTAAAATCTCGTCTAAAAAATAATCGATCGGGCTATAATAATCAATTAATTACTTTTTCACCCCGAAAAAAAAGATCTTACTTAGACGTGGTCCAATAGATAATGGCGAACTATGTGATATGTACAAATTTACATCCTCAAATCCAATTTCTTTAAAATCTCAAACAAAAGTGAAGAATTTTACCGGTAATATTATTGAATTAGTCTCCTCGAATTAATTATAACGAGAAGTGAGTTCAAAGAGTCTATATATCTTCTCTAAATCTTGTTACCAAATATTAAAAAAGAAACACGTGCTAGGCAAGAAGAAGTGGAGTTATCAATCAACAGGTTATAAATAATTGGGTTGAATTGAATAATAGTAGTGCAATTTACGCAACCCCTTTGCTTTCATTTCAAAGTCCCCACTCCATTATTTATTTTGGCTAGCACGAGGATATACCTTTGTTGGTCATTATTTCCTCCATGCTTCTATATATATAACCCTCAATATTTTCCATCTTTGCAGCCGTCACATTCACCATATAAATATTTATATACTTTTATTGGGTTCCAATAAATATACATGGACCAAGTTTGCCAAAGCTCACTAAATTATTGGCAATCGATTTCGATAAAGACATGCACTTTTTTGAAAAATTAATACTATTATTATTTTTTTTAACAAAAAAAAATATGGGTAATTATTTGATACACCGGCGGTGTAAATTTTGGGCTCCACAAACGGGTTGTGGAATTGACACATGTTCATTTTTTTAATTAATTAAGTTTTAAATATTTCAATCTAGTCCCTAGATGACACATGTTACCCTTCACGACCCGCTTGTGTAGTCTGCTAAACTCCACTGACGGTGTATTGTATAATTTGCCAAAAAATATATATAAAAAATATTACAATCCCACCCCACGTCTTGTTCCTTTTCCTTCATTCTTTATCTTTTCACAACAAACAAAAATCAGAAGAAAATTAGAAAGAGATTGAGAATTGAGAGGTTAATTCAATGGGAAGATATAATATAGTTTTGGAAGCTTTGGATTGGTTCACATGGTTCAATGGCCGAAATGACTCTCCCTTCGTTTTCCCATTTGGACATTTCATGCATGTTTCACATGGATTTGTCTAAGTCTAATCTTAACCATTTTCTTATACATAAATATATTTCATGTCGTTGAAAGTTATATTAATTAATTTAATTAATTCAAAACAGGGTGATTTAATTTGTCGACTTGTATGGTCTTTTTCGTGCTGGTTTGAAATGTTGGGTTTGGTTTAAACAATTTAAGAACTCGGATGATCTGTGTTTTTTCAATTTGTTTTGTGTAGATCATCACCTTTATATATGTTCCCAAGTTATGAACTCAAAATTTATGATTTTAGGTCAACCAATTAAGGCTATATATCTATAACATGTCCCCAACATGTTTTTGTTAATTGAAAATGGCAATTGCCGACGTCCATGATGACATGTTGATTATATATTGACCACAATTTTTTGTTAAAAAGAAAAAAAATCATTGGGATATATAGTTAATTAAGAATAATCGATAACGATTACGTGTCATACACTAAAATAGTGTTAATTATTGTAATCAAGTGATAATAAATTAATGTTATTAATCTCTAAAAAGATTTGGTATATATATGCTTTGATATATTAATAATTATATATGCTTATAAGAAGCTTGTGTGAACAAATTGAGCTCTATCTTTTGTGAGTTTGTCTATCAAAGAGAGTTCTTCAAAAGTACTTTAAATTCTTTTCTTTTTTTTGTGGTAATTTTCTTTTTCCATGCATGTCATTCTGTTGTCTATGATCAAGTGTGGTGATTTGAGAAGGGATTTAGAAAAGTTTAAAGAAAATAATTGGGTGTTTGGCGGCCAGTAGTTGGAAAAAATGTACATACTAGAATGAGAAATTATGAGAATGACAATTGACAAATGCATGGGTTTTTTGTTTGATTGCTCATTTCTTATCAAGAAAGTTCTTTATGACAAGCTTTCTTTATAATCTCTCATTCTATTCTATCTGTCCAAAACGAAAATATGTTTCACCCCAAAAAAGAAAAATATGTTATGAGTGTAAATTAAAGTTTAAAAACCAGAAAAAAAAGTATAGAAAAATAGTTTTCCATTATAATTTTGACGTGACCAAAAAGAAGTTTTATATATATATATATATATATATATATATATTAATTGAATGATAATGAGTCAAACCAAATTAAATCAAAGTATTGCTAATTTATTATAGTATATATGTACTTTTTATGTACATTAATCAAGTCTTTCTATACGTGTATATATACTCTACAAAGTTGTTGGAAGTTATTTTCAATGAGTCCAAATCATGTTTCTATAATATCAACATTAAATTATATAATAACGTCATTAAAAAGCAACTGTGTGGGTCAATTTTCGAATTGTATAATTAAGAAAGTTCACAGTTGAGAGAAAAGCCCTGCTTAATTTATCAACTAAAAATGAAATCACAAAGCCAGTTTAATTAATAGAACCCTAGATTTCTTGATGTGAACTGACATTAACACCTGGCTGCGCAGACTTATTAACATTTTGGGCATTTGGCTCTTAATCCTTTTTTTTTTTGTGGGTATTTCCAATTTGTTATCATGATTAGCCGACTGCCAAATTGCCAATTGGGTTTTCGGCTTGGATTTGATTTGGAATTCAATTTCTAGTTTTATTTTACTAGTAGAAAAGTTTTGTTTTTCCCTGTTTAGTGCCCATTTGGCCTAGCTTAAATGAAAAAGTACTTCTGGAAAAAATTTCAATTTAGAGCTTTTGGTTTTTAGTTCAAAAACAACTGAAAAGCACTTCCGGAAAGCACTTCTGAATTTTTTGTTTAGCCGAGCTTAAACTTTTTTCAGTAGATAAACTGTTAAATAAGTTGGATTAAACGAACCCTTAATTGCTTTGTTGTATTCCAAAAAATAATTGAATTAGAAAGGGAACCAAAAGAAAGTGATAATACAAACAAAATGGGTTTTTTTTTTCCTCTCTTTTTTCTTTTCTAATTATTGGCTTTTGTTTTGAATATCATTGCTTAATGTCATCAGTTAAGTTTGCCTTCACGTTTTTGGTTAGACACTCTTAAAACAAATTTGTCTAATTCTTCAGCTTTTTAGGAAGTTCCACATTCCACAATCTCCATTCTCCTTTCTCCACCCTATTTTCATTTTTTTTCCTTATTTTCCCTTCACAATCTTTTTATTTATTGTTGGCTACTTGAAGTTGAAGTTAGGATTAGTGTAACTTGTAAATCACATTACCACTCCTTTAATTGAAATTAAAAAAGATTAATGGTAAAGAAACTCAGCACTAAAATTCTGACAACTAATTTAAGAGTATTAAATGTGATCTTCGTATAACATAACATACTATAATTCTCACAAATATAGGTATCTTTACTTAGTACTAAAAAAAAATGCTAATTATATTATATGAAATTTTATGTGATCGATTGACATGGACCGAAGCCAATATATACAATAATGACATATCAACGAATGGCCATAAATTGCATTAGGATGAATTTTTTTTTTTTATAGTTGAAATTTTTTTTTTTTGCTTTTAGAGATTATTAAGAATGAATTTATTTAGCATGCAGCTCATAAATAAGCTTTCAATGCTTCCACCCACGTCCAAAAGAAAACAAGAAATCAAAAGCTATCAAAGGGATTATGGAAAGGTGATAGTATTAATTAAAGATGAAGACACATTAATAAAAGCAAGTTTTTTAGGGGTCTATTTTTCAATAGAGGACATTCAAGTTCTTCAATGACTCATCAACCTAAGCCATAGCAATCGTTTGGTACAAAGAGGAAGATTAATATCCACAGAAAAAATTTCTTCACAATTGATGAGGTGGAGGACCATTTCCTTCCATTTTGCCAGTCTATCGAATTTGTGATTCTTAGTGTTTTTTTTTTTTTTTTTTTTTTTTCCCACTCTCTCGAATAGCTTCTATCAGACTATCACCATGCTTCATGATTTGATTGAAAGAGAAAATACAACCTTCATGGAGAAAACATCATAGAAATTGCATGGTCCTACGGCTTCGCCCATATCTTTAAAATTATGGAAGGTTTATCGAAACATGATTTAATGGCAAAGAATGTGACCTATTGATAGAATATTGGAGTAATATGTTAAAATCTATAGTTTTTTTTACCGGTTCTCGCTTTGCTCTGGTGGTTAGGTGTATGCTTTTGAACCTAAAGGGTAAGGGTTTGAGTCCCGGTTGGATTCAACTAACAAAAATCTATAGTTTTAGAGTTGGTTTTGATTAATCTAATGAGCAACTAAAAGAACTAGCACATGATTGAAAGGATAAAATATTGTTAATTATTTCTTATTTTGGGCTAAAAATTATGAAAATTCACCTTTTGAACATTTTGGGATTAGCACTTTGATATGTAACTGATTCCTGAAAATTTGTGTTTCGATCCATAAAAATAAAAGGGATTGTTTCCTATAAAACTACCTCTCCACTATATCCATCCTGATGATTCTGATCATTCAGAGCTTGCTCTTCCTCAAGCTCCTTTATTAGCTTTTCTATCTGTCTTCTGTAAATTGGCATGAAATGATCACTTATCATGGTTTGGGAAAGCCGTAATTTACTATACAGAGATCGCGGTGTAAGGAAAATCCCGATCTTAGCCTCTGTTGTCCTTTCGCTATTGTCACTGTCACTCGAAGTGGGACTATTACCTTCAGACTCTACTGTATCAGGCTGATGTGTAACAATATGCATAATCTTCCCGGCAGGGAAAAACCTGTGCACTTCCTTTGTTTCTGGAACAGAGCTATCTGATTGGCCCTCACCAACCTCTGCAATGGCAGCTGCTTCTTCTTCCCTTATTTGGTTCGCAACATCAGCCTCCTCACCTTCTGTCCTATCATAAAGCTCATGCTCCAGTTGTTGCCACAACTCCACTTCATTCATGCGATCTTCGTGTGAGTGGTGGCTTATGAGGTCCTCCACATCATCCAGATCAGCGTCCCCATCATGGTGTGGGTCATCAGAATATGAACACTCGACAATTTCTGAAGTCCATTCAACTTGTGATGAAGACACGGGAAGTTCGATGGCTTCAATTGTACTTGAAGATGAGTTTCTCTGGGGAGATGTTAGAAGAGCCTCAGACGCTGCTTCTTTATTGGGGGAAGACTCTTGGGAATTTCCCTCTTCCTTTGAGTTGGATCGAGCAGCTGTGCCACGATGACGGGGTCCAATGCATGACCAAGAGGACAAGTTTATGCCCGGACGTTTCAATGCTGCCTGAGCCATACTTTGGGCTCTTCTCATCACGACCTGTGAATAACGAAAACACAACTGAATAAATAAAATGAAAGTTCATCATAACAACCAGCAAAACTCGGGCATTCAAGCTACACTTAGAGGATGAAACTACCAAAACTCAAACCACAATTTTACAATGACTTGAAAGAGATCAAATAGAAGAAAGTGATTTAAGCTCAGCTAGAATGAAGGCCTAAGGAATGAGAAATAACTTCCACCTTCAAAGGAGTTGTGGCACTTGAGTTTAGAAACAAACTATAAGACCTAAGGGAAAAAGCCAAAGAAAAACCTTTGAAGACCTAAATAATAGGATCTACCAAGCACAGCTTAATGGAGAAGGAAGAAGTGGGGCATCAGAAATGCAGCTTACCTGTGTACCATTAGAAACTGGGCGCAAAATTGCCCCAGCCCCAGCAACTTTTGCCTTAGCACTAGCGATGGATGGAAGACGAGAACCTAATGCAGATGCAGATCGATAAACAGTACTAAGAATTCTTGTACGCTCAATTTGATTTCTCAAATCATTCAGCCAAGCAGATGCTGTCACCTGAAAGAGGAAAATAATTTCTTTAGGATACATTTTACATAGCCCTGAAGCAATGACACTGACCAGTGTCCAGAACAACATTTCAATAAAATGATGTTACTTGTGCAAAGCTCATAAATTGTAAGCTACAAATGGCTGCAAGCCAGGTCAACCAAGTCAAAGTACATGTGCAGTACAAATTGCTTATCTGCTATTAAGGGCTTTACAATCATTCTGCTATATCATTATCTGTAAACATACACATAATCGTTCCAGTACAAATTATCATTGTTGTTAGAAAGAAAAGGCAAAAACATCTACTTAAACCCTAGCAGCATATCAAATTAAGCATGTAAGATACTACTCTGTTTGGATCACAGTTAAGCTATATCATTATTTTCTTTTCAAAATTCAAAAGAAAAATAAATTCCCATATGACAGCCACAAGGAATGTTACCTCAGCACGCAAATCATCCACAGAAGCAGCCGAGAATGTAGGCACTAAGTCCGCTCCATTTATAACAGAGGTAATGAAGCCAGTCCCTGATTCTGCTAACTCCCACGTCATACAGGCAGCTGCATGCAGTATACATATAGTGAGTTCTATAACTATTTTTGAAGTAAACACACCTCCTACGGGTATAATACCATTTGCAGAAAACTGTTTTATGTATGATCATATAAAGAGGCGCCTAAATTTTAAGGCTGGTAATGAAAGATCAGCAGTGGATAGAGATCACAAACCTGGAGCAAACGTGACACAGGTAGTTGTTGATAACTCTTTTTGCTCCCGCAGCACATAAGTTAAAAGTGCACCAGTGCCTCCCCCCAAAGAATGCCCTACAATCTGTTAAACAGAAAACATATCATATCTAATCTTAGATGTTACTCTTAAGAATATTTTAAAAGTAGCAGTATAATTATTACTGATGGATTGCATTCACACCAAGCAAAAATACCCACAGAAAGAAAATATGAATTGCAAACTATGCCTTACCTTAACTTTATAAGTTGGATATTGGCCAAGTGCTTTAATAAGACAAGGAGTGGCAAGTTTTGCTATCCACCGAGCAGCTGCTACCATTCCACAATGTGCATAACCTAAAACTAATTCGCTGACTCCTCCTTCTTGCACAACAGAGTGATGAAATGGAACCACTGCTCCAGTTGCAGCTGTCAGAGTATCCTTGATGCTATGTGTTCCACGAATTAATAGAAGAAAACATTTTGTTTTGTGATCTATTAATACTGTAAAAGCAGGCTTCAAAATCTGCAAGATGTCAATATATAAGATAATACTACTCATGATTTTCAAGCATATTGACAGTAGAAGTTGTCTATGAATATGACTTGAGTATCAAAATCCTAATTCACAATAAATAGAGTCCAGAAAAGTGTGTGTCACAATGTAAAGTCCAGATATGACTTACTCCTGCTTTGGGCTCTTGAAGAAGAACATCTTCCTCAGCATAACCAGTCTCCTCCAGAAACAGAGGAAATGGCTTTTTTGAAAAATGCCAACATAGCGTCAACAAGTGTAACAAATATTTAAGTTCAGCAGTTATTTCTGGTCCTTTGAGCTCAACACTATCTTTATCACCAAATACACTTGCGACATGTAAATGCCCCTGAAAAAAGCATAATCAATTGAATGTAGGGCCAGTACAAAAATAAAACAAAGACATACAAATTTCTTCGTATAGATAATTGCTTCAAATAATCATGCAAACGGACTGAAATCATGACTTGATTAAAGAATACAAGAGATTCCAGGAGGATAAAAGAATCATGTTAAGTTTTATACTAATATCAATGAGCCAAATATGACAGAAACAGGGAAACAGGGAAGAACGGTATTCTCTTATGCAAATGAAACTACCAACTTTATTATACAAATAAAACCCCCACTCATGCCCCTAATCCTCCAATTCTCCTAATCAAACTGATTTAGGCCTAAACCAAGTAAACTAAACCAATAACCATAAAATTACAGAGTATCATACAATAAAAGATTAAAGCACGCTTACCTGCCTCTTCAGTAAGAAGTTGATCCCAAATGCCAAATCTCCGATGGGCCACTTCCCTAGAGTCTCAGAGTATGTAAACCTAAGAGTTTCAGACAATGTAGAAATCGTCTCTAACCATGTTGCAGGAGCTTGAACCAATCTATGTGAAACACGCTCGATTCCTAAGGGAACATTACTGGATAAATCACTTCCATTTTCATTGTCATCCTCACCAGGCCTACTCACCTGCAATTTCCGATTCATTGTATAGTACAATAGAGCAGCTGCACCGGCTGCAGTAGCCATAGTTGCAGTTGCCATGAGTTTATCCCTATAAACATGAAATTAAGCAAACAATTACAATTATTTCCACCAAATCTATTAACTAGCATGAGACTATAATATCTGATAATTTATTTGAAATTCAACAAAATCAAGTTCAAACGTAATAAAGTGAATGCATTGACATTGATATAAAAAAAAACAGATCATGATCTCAAGTTCAACATGTTCAAACAGTATATACTGATGTTTGGTAGCCTGGTAACTGAAGAATTCTTAAAAGAAAAAGATTCATCGCAAATTCGAATACAGAGCTATAAACTTTCCAGTTTGATAATTATTTGCAACAATATCAATAGAAACAATACCTAATAAAAGAATTAAGCCATAAAAAGATTTACGAAATAAAAAAAGGAATTGAAAGTTGAAACCATATAACCTAACCATAAAGAGAATCAAGGAAATAAAACCCTAATAATCCAGAAAATCGGGAGATTAACCATTAACGAACCTGAAGAACTCGATCTTTCACTGAAGAATTCCGATTTATCACACGATAAAACCTTCAATCGTAAGGAATCAAATTGATAACAATATATACTCAAAGCATCTCAGCCTCAGCGAAGGTTTCTTTTAGGAAACTTCAATTATCAATTTCTTTTTTTTTTTTTTTTTAGAGGTTAATCGGAAATCTTTTTGTATAATTTCAGTTTTAATAGAGCACACGTGCGGAGAGATGATTGGAAGAAAGATTATGCAAATCGAGATATATTTTCTAAACCGACTTGGCTTACATCTTAAAGCCAAGCTGAGTTTAAATATAGGCGGTTTTTCTTCAGTCGAGAAGTTCGTGGAATTCGTTGCTTTAAGGGATTGTACATTTGTACATTGTGGTTAAAGGTCTCAAGGGAAGGGTAACCTTTGGCTTCAAAGTACAAGTTTGACTGCAGGATTGATTCAGTTGTAACCGGAGCTAGCTTTTTTTGTTGACAAGGTCCAAGTAGCTAGCTTAACTAGATAAATCTAGCCTTTTCTTTTAATTACCTTTAATTAATTACCTTTATATATATATATATATATATATATATATAAAGATATAAAAAGATTTTCATTTTATATATAAAAAGATTTTTTCAATATCTTTATTTTCATTTTATATTTATTTAAGATAAAAATTACTTTTCCCCATGAAACAAAGGCAAAGCAAATTAAAAAAAATTCTCTAACATTTAATAGAGTCGCTACAAGGCTGATTTAAATTAAACACTGATGGCTCCACTGATAATCTAACTGAGTGCTCGCGAGCAGGGTATTATCAGAAAATGAGTAGGGTGTATGGATTGATGGTTTTTTGCAGGAAATTGACACATGCAATAAGTCTCCAAAATGAACTTTGGGGCTTGAGGGATGGATTGAATATGGCTACAAATTAACTTTACAAACTTGGGAATCAATAACTTGATGATTTCCATTGATTCAATAATTGTGATTAACCTTATTCAGCAGGCTGATGTTGATGTGCATCCATTGTGTTCTTTGATCTTTGATTGCAGGAACATGATAGGGGCCATGAACAATGTGCAACTCCAACAGGACCAACACTGTTATAGAGAAAGGAAACCGAGCAGCTGATACTATTGCTATCATGGAATTTGTAACTTTTGATGTCAATTGTCATCCTAAACTTGGCTTTCCATATTTTCATGGATAATATTATGGGACTTCTATTTACCATACTTGTTAATTCCTCTTCTATTTAATGATAATCAACACCATTCAAATATAAAAAAAAAAATCATATTAAAAAGGTTTTTTTACTAGTAATACATTTTGATGGACTAAAGGCCAAAATGATAAATATACTTAAACCAACAAACAAATTAGAGATAGAGAAAATAGCATAATAAATTTTTTTATGGAATTGCATTAATAAAAAAAAGGATTTGTCTTCAAGAACTAAAATGGAATTATCTTTCAATGTCATAATAAATATCAAAGAAATTAATAATTAATAGTAAAAAACAATAAATACTTTAATAAGTAATAATAAGTAATTATTAATGATCTGAAAAGTCAAATAATAGCATTAGAAAAGCCATATTATCTCCTGGATCGGCCCTATCATTAGTAAAGCCCGTTTATGTTTCTTCAACTTAGCTGAAGGCACTTCGGGCCAAGTGACACTGATTTAAGTCGTACATTTTTGGCCAAGTGGGCTACGGCCTATGTGATAGAAATTGACCTGAAAAAAAAGAAGATGAGTAGTGCCATATTAGGTCCGTCATAGATTGTAGCCCACACTCCAAGTTGAAGGCATTTTGGACCTAATGATATTATTGATATAAGCCCTACATTTTGGACTCCGAATTAATCATATCGATGTAATGTGATCATCAAATATTGAAGTTTACAAAGTTCTCCAATATCTATTTTCTTTATGGGTAATTATTTGATATAGTAGCGATGTAAATTTTGGACTCCACAAGCGGATTATGGAGTTGACACATGTCCATTTTCTAAATTAATTAAATTTTAAATATTTCAATCTAGTTCCTAGGGGACACATGTCACCCTTCAAGACCCGCTTGTGCAGTCTGCTAAACTCCACTGACGGTGTATTATATATAAACCCTTTCTTTATTCACAAGTTCGAAATTTCATACTTTAATTAAAGAATATCAAACTTCTTTTACCTTACTCAAGGAATTAATATATAGATGAACGAGATTTAGGGTAACCTAAACTATTATGAGTGATGGTCCTATGGACTCGAGTCTGTGGGAGTTACCACGCAATCGAGGCTAAATCACACGTATGATCATATATTCATGTGAATTTTAAGTTCACCCAATGTTTAGAAGTCCATATCTACCCATAAAATAAATAAAAAATTTATTTGGAGTTAAACTTCATGTTCAAATCGTATCTTAATTATTGCTTCAAAAAAATCGTATCTTAATTATTAATGTCCTTAAGTGAATAAGAGAAAAATTTATTTGGTACGAAACTTTATGTTGAATTTCTACCTCAATAAATACAAAATTTAAAAAAATTTCACATTCCAAACTAAAATTCATTTAAAATGCTATACGAGTAAACTTAAAATTCACATGAATATATGATCATACGTGTGATTTAGCCTCGATTGCATGGTAACTCCCACGGACTCGAGTCCATAAGACCATCACTCAAACTATTATACCTAGTTACCAGTTTAAAGTTTAGCATAAACGGTTCATTTATATATGTTTTAAAAGTTAGATTTTTGGTAGAGATTTTAACTTGTGTTTTTAATTTGTCTAGGGTATATAAAAAAGAAGCATGTTTCTCTAAATAAAAAAGGAATATTGTCTTTGCATGAATTCGAGTTATATTTAGAATTGACAAAACAAAAATAGAAGGAAAAAACACTAGCACATATAAGTAGAAGATAGATAGCACATATAGATGTGAAGCCAATGCCAAGGGGGGGGGGGGCAACAGGGCAAAGGGAGACAAAAGCGAACCAAGAAAATCAAAATGAGTTGTCAAAAAGAAAATCAAAATGAAAAAGTAGGGGGTCGTCGTGCTAGGGTTGGACTCTGCAGGACGCAAAAGAGTTAAAGACAGAGAGCGACACCGCCATATATTATATCATCATATTATCAAGCTTCTAATATGTTATCCCAATAGACAAGCCAAAGTTGATAATAAATACTCCTTATTTATTAGACATTGAAAATGAAATGACTCGCAAAAGCTAGCATTGTTGATGATCTCAAGCGCAATTCTACCAAACAAATAATTATGCAGAAATATAAATCTAAATCAAATTGCATATATATGCCCCCCACAAATTAAAACCATAGCAAAAGCCAAGCAATAATATTATTATAGTACTTCATCAAGAGAGATGGGCTAGATGTGACCTTGCGAGCTGAATTATGTTCTATATCTATTGTGGGACTGCATTAGATTTTTCTTGGTCCAAATTACCGATCAAAATGATAAAAAAAAGTTACTGATCAAAAGTTAAGGAATATTGAACAAATTAAAAGTACTTATCGCGAAGCTAATGTCTGTGCTGATTGGATGGCTATACATCTTGGTCATTTGAACTTAGACTTGCACACCTTTGATGCTCCACCGCCAGGGATGTCATCGCTCCTTCAAGCTGATGCCATAGGTTTAACCTGGCCTAGAGCCGTTTAATTAGTTGTTTTTTTACTGTTTTCTCTCTATCATATATATATATATATATATATATATATATACTCTATCGTAAATTTCTTATCTTATAAATCATATAAATTCCATCTCAAAACTCAATTTTGCGATTTTTGCTATGATACTATATATCAAGCTTCAACCATCAAAGAATCCCATTGAATATGGGATTCTTTTTTATGAAAATGTGATCACGAAAAAAGGAAAGCAAATGAATTGATATAATATTAATTAAAAAATAATAAATAATAATAATAATATAATACAAGTTGGTATTTGTAATTCCATAGTATTATTTAAATTTCCACATGCTCTTGTTATGATGTACAATTAGTTGAGACAGTATGATTAACCGAAAACAAAAGCGACCAAAATCTACATTAATTAATGTTGTCATCAATGTGGAATACCATCTTATTGCTTTGTGTATCATTTATCTTTTGTTGTAAGCATGCATGAGATTAATGTGTTCCATTTTTTATTTTATTTTACTCATTTTTATATATATACTTATAACATATCTCGATTAACAAGTAATTCCAATAAAAGCATGTTAGAAAACTACTGTTTTTATTGATCAATTTTCCTTCATTATTTTAAGTAATCGCAGAGAGTCAATCTCCACATTTTCACTAAAATAAAAGGGAAGGAGAGCCGCAAATCAAAATGAAGAAGACCGAATTAGAAATTTTAGTAATCCAACTATCTTTAATTAATTTAACATTAATGTAAAACCTATCAACTCATTTCACATTTCAAGCCTACTATATGTGTTTGACATTCGAAATTTTATTTAAAACTTTTTGGCCCCATACGATAATGTCACATTTAACTCATTTAAATCATATCAAATCAAAAGCAATCCTTCTTTGTCAAATTTGGTACCCAATTGTGGATTGCCATATCTACATTGAAATATATAAAATAATTTTTGTATAATAATAATGTAATAATCAGTTGAAATCGCATTAGAATCATATATAACTTCTTATATTGTCCAAAATATTCAATGGAATATCATCAAATTATAAAATAAATTCATATAGTAAGACTTGAAATTGAAAGCTCAAGTATTAGTAAAATAAAATAAAATGTATCCAAACAATTTAGGCTCTGTTTTAGTAGAGCGGTGCGGTAGTGGTGCGTTTGACACTGTTTAGCAACTGTACAAATGAAATTACACTATACAGATTATATTAGGTACTGTATATATGAGATTATTAGAGCATCGATTGAAACAGAGATTATACTTAAACCTCCATTTGACCGGTGTACCGGTGCATCGGCCAAACGAACGGTGAATCGATACACTAAACATCACCTTAATCAAATGTTACACTTTTTAACTAAAAGACCAGCTCAAGAAAGTTAGTACAAAATGATTACTCTCTATATATATAGGATGAATTAAATGCACACATATTTATATGTCTAGCCAATCTTATCAATCATGCCTGTCTATGTTGTGGCAATCTTCAAGCCAATCAATTTCACCACAATCAACATCGTATGTGGGTCCTCTAAAGATGGTCTGATCCCAAACTCGATGATGATCCAACGGCTGACATGAAGAAGAGAAATTTTAAGTACTATTCATTGCTGGAAGAAAATCTGTTTGTTTGCCTGCCCCATCTACTCTCTATGTCAACAAAATAAAAATGTAAGGTAGATGATTGGCATAATTGGACCACAATCCGGGACCATGGTGGTCCTGAGAGTAGCTGATTATACACACTGTTTGTCTATTTAGGCATTTATCAGATTGCCAAACGCGTGTGGAAGACAGTAATTTGTTAATTCAGTTTAATGTCAGCAAACCTCGAGGTTTCTTTTAATGCGTTAGGGATGAATTCATCGTATGTATACGTTCCCATGGAGTTCTCATAGGATTATTTTCACATAAGGTAATACTTAACCGCCGACGGTCAACAATTATGAAATGTGTTTATGAGAATTTACTATGATTATGATTATATTAAGGTTTTTTTTAATATAGAAAATAAAATAATCGGAAGGTCATTGCAATTAAATATCGTTATATATTCAATTAATCCAATTAGAAATCGCAAATACAAACTATTTCTACGACCTTATCTTAATAATTAATGTATCAAACTGACCTAACTCATTCAAAAAAGGTATCAAATTAATAAACCCATTCAAATAATCCGATGATAAATCACAAATACAAGCTACGTACTATCTTAATAGAGATATCAAACTAATCAAGCTCATATAAAATGAGATAAAACTCACATGCAATAGGATTTGAACCTATAATCTTATGGTCTAGGACTCCAGGTATGGTACATCCACCGATTGAGTTAACAATTCGAATATAATTATCTTAAGCTTTAAAACATCCAATATTCATATATATGTTTATAATTGGCAATTAGTACATTAATAATTAATTAATATACTGCATTCATTTGTCAATATGTAGTTACATTCTTTTTATTAACAAAAGGATTTAAAATATGAAACCTCATCCTCTTCCTTTTTTATATATGGCCAAAAAAATCCTCTTCCTTTTTTTTTTTATAAATTTTAATTTGTTAATCTTATGAAAAATTAATGTGTTTTATAATTACAAATGGTGAGTATGCTTTTTGTTTGTTTTAGTACTTACTATTTGTTAATTTTGTCTTTTCACCAACCTACATGAGTGGCATTATGCCAAATTCATAATTAGTGATCAATTATAAAAGTTATTAAGTAGAGTCATTCTTTATGGAAATAGATATAAATGGTTGTCAAGTTGAGAATATTGTAATGTTAATTATATTTCCCCGTGATTAAAGGATTGGGGCGGTCATTTCTCATGTTGCATATGATCAGAATACGGTGAATCATGTCCTGACCCTTTTTTTTTTTCATAAATTAAAGTTGTAAAAAATTATTGATAGCACCTACTTGGTCAATGGTCAACTGTACCATTGCTAAAATAGAAAAGAAAAATAAAAAGATTAGCTGTAATAAGATTTGACACATTTCAATTTTTTATCATTATTAAATTAATTAAGCACAAAATATATAATTTTCTCTATGCAATTAACAAAACCTCAAAAATAAGTTATGGTGAATCATAACGATTAAAGTTACTTTAAATAATAATCCCTGTGATGCTTGACAGAACATAATGGAATCCCATGGAAGGTTCAATACTTCAATTAATCAAATTCGTTAAGTATATAAAAAAAGTTGAATTAATTAAGAACCAAAAGCAAACATTAATTCCTTTCTTCGTAACGTGGCAACATTTTATTGGTTTTCCTAAGAACTAGAATCTCATTAACCGTAGCGGATTACAAACCCCAAACAGCATGTGTCGTCGTGTAATCATCTGCTAAAACATCCTCACCATAAACAGCCCGCCACTTCTCCACTTGGCGATTACCAATTGGCTTTTTTCTGGTTTAAAATATTAATTTACGAAAAAGCCTTCTCTTCCATCTTCACTTTCAGATTATAACTGCAATTTAAAATGCAGTTGGTTTTACCACCAAACTTCTCCATTTAAAGCCTTCTCTCACTTTCTTTCTGTTTCATTTCTATTTTATTCTCTGAATTCTCCAAACTCGCCGGAGAAAAAGAACCATCATGGCCGGCGACTTCTCAACTTCGGTCAGTTGCGGCCTCATGTTATCAAAGCGTATATATTATGGCAAGGGAGCTTCACCGGCGCCGGCGGTAATGTCGAGGACGTTGTCGTCGACGGAGAGTTACCTTCCTACTGCACTAATGGCATACGCGGTGGTTCCCGAGCCGGCTGCTGTGGACAACCCCGACGTCCCTAGTTATCAGCCGTACGTGCATGGTCGGTGCGAACCGCCGGCGCTAATTCCGTTACACATGCACGATATTTCCATGGAAGTCGATTGTTGTATGGACACTGCGTTCATTACCGTAACCGGCGCGTGGCGCGTGCACTGTATAACGGCCGGTCGGAGATGTGATTGCCGGTTTGCAATCCCCATTGGAGAGCAGGTAACTTTAATAAAAGGAAAAAGAAACGTTTATTAAATTTAATTTAGTTTAATTATTGCTTTTTAAAAGTGTAATTAAAAAGAAAAAGGAGTTCTTTTAAGTGGTTTAGTGAAATGGTGGGGTTAGATCTTTTATGAAGGAAGAACATAATTTATAAAATGTGACATTCTTTTCTTTGGGTTGGCTTAATATGATTCTTTACAATAATTTATACAAAGGTGGAGAGTTTGTTGATTGAAGATTTGCCCACAAAATTTAGTCTAATCTTGGTTATTTATTGCTAAAAAAAATTATGAATTAGGTTAATTTTTAATTGACATTTGTACTAGTTTCTTGGTGTGGTCCAATTTTTGATTATAGGCTATTTTGGCATTAAGCAAAGAAAATAGATGCCACATGAAAAAGATTGCAACTACCTTTTGACTGTTTTTTAATTTTTTTTCCATGTCTAAATAATTATGATAAGTACTGAAGAATCATGCAACTTTTTTCTATGTGGCCTTTATATATCAGACAAGGACAAAATCTGTGTTAGATTTTTCTTTTCTTTCTTTTTTTTTTTGATAATAGATTTTTCTTTTCTTTCTTACTTTTGGAATAGTTGATGCAACCTTTTTGCTCTTTATATAGATTCTCAAAGATGAACATGATGTGGCTAATTAACAGGGTTCACTTCTAGGTGTTGAGGTTGACATCCCTGAGAGGTCTTACAATTCCAAATGGGTCACACTGTCTGATTCAAAAGATACAGAAAAAATTGCCAAAGCTGGAGATGGATACTACTTGACACCCCAAATTTACACTTTCAAAATTCCACAAGTAATTCACTATCATTTTTTCTTGATTAATTTTATCATTATAGTAGTAATTTGTTATTCTTTAATCACTAATATCTATATGTTCTTGATGTGTGTTAGGTTGATGGAGGGTCTTATGTTTCAATTAAGGTCAGTTGGTCACAGAAGTTATTGTACCGGGATGGTCAGTTTTGCCTCAATGTACCGTTTACTTTTCCGGCATATGTTAATCCGGTTGGGAAGAAAATCCTCAAGAAAGAAAAGATTCAGTTGAATGTTAATTCTGGGATACAAACCGAACTTCTGATCAAATGTACTAGCCATCCTCTAAAGGTATGACAATGTCATGACACATACTTGAATCTGGCTTATGGAATATGATGAAATTTGCTAATAACATGTTTGTTATAATTTCTAGGAGCTAAGTCGGGAGGTTCGTAAACTGAGTTTCATATATGAAGCAGATGTTAAAGCATGGTCAAGCTCCGACCTTAATTTTACTTACACTGTAAGGCCTTCTGATAACTGATAAACTTTTTGTTGACTATTTAGTCGAAGAATTTCATGTTGGGCTTTTGGGGGTCGTATTAACATGTTTAAAGATGTGTTTTAAAGTGATCCTGATCGATTGTTGCTTATGTTTACAGGTTTGTCCGAGTGATATTTTGGGTGGGGTTCTCTTGCAATCTCCAACCTTGGGAGATTTTGATGAAAAGGAGATGTTCTGCTTCTATCTTTTCCCAGGAAATAACCAGACCAGGAAGGTTAGTTAAATGATCACTTATTAATGGTAAAACAGTCTTCATTTTCCAGTTTCTTAAGCCGGTCCTCAAATTTCTTCATTTTCTAGGCATCTTAATCCATTTAGAGGATTGCCAATTTGAAAATTTTCCAGTTAGTTGTTGAACTCCCTTTCTGTAGGCTTTCTTTTTTAAGATTCTTTTATATTTGTATTGTAGCTATTCTTATACCATGAAGTGAATCTGACAGGTATTCAGAAGAGAGGTGGTTTTTGTCATCGATATAAGTCAAAGCATGCAAGGACACCCGATTGAGAATGTAAAGAGTGCATTACTGGCATCACTCTCTAATCTCAATCCACAAGATTCTTTTAACATTATTGCTTTCAATAGTGAGATTCAATTATTCTCATCAAACATGGTGCTGGCTACTCATGGATCAATCGAAAATGCTACTCAGTGGCTTAGTAATTTAACTGCAGCTGGCGGTACAAATATCATGCTGCCCCTGAAACAGGTACTTACAATATGTCAGAATATCTTAACTGATCACCGATCAATTCTATCAATTAATGCTTGAGAACTTCTAGCTCTCAAATCTCTAAACCCTTCGCTATTTAATGACTTGTTTAAGGATTTTATCATCTAATTTGTTTTGTTGTAGGCGATGAAGTTATTATCTGATGCAGGTGACTCAATCCCTCTTATTTTCCTTATAACTGATGGGTCTGTTGAAGATGAAAGAGAGATTTGCAATGTCATGAAAGGTTATATGACAAGTGGAAAATCAGTTTCTCCTCGTATATGTACTTTTGGCATTGGTGAGTTTTGCTGTTCTGAAAAATTTTCCCACTTCTTCATACTGCTTTGGATTTTTCTGAGTTGATCTGGTTTCTCATGATATGCAAATGAAGTTCTTATGAATATTTGGAATTCTGTTTCTATAGATAGATGCTAGAACAATGTGTGTCAAGTAATCTTAGAATATGTCATATGTGCTAATAGTGAGAGATCTGGAGACATGATTCTTTTCTGCTGCACTTTACTAATCTGCATGCTTAGAGCCTTAAACTTGCTGCCCTTATTTAGTAGTATCTTTTCCATACTTCACCAACCTGCTCAACCTATTTTATATTTGTTTGTCAACTGCAATATTGCAGAATTCCATATAACATTGTTGTTTTTTTAATCTTTTTCAAGGTTTATACTGTAATCACTACTTCTTGCAAATGCTGGCTCAAATTGGAAGAGGCTATTATGATTGCAGTTATGATGCGGGTTAGTTTTCTTCTACTCCTTTTTACTTCTAGCAGAAGTAATGCCATACTCCAAATTTCATATCATGTAAGGGTCTAATTCAAGAAGATCAATTAAGAATCTATACTATCTGAATATATCAGTCTTCAGTAAGTTGCTATGAAAAAAATTGTTGTCTATATAGGTGATTGAAACATCAGGAAACTCAATGCAGAAAGTATTATGTTACAATGTTGTGTGAAAGGCTTTTGTTGTTCAATTACTGATCAAGTAGAATAAGGAATTCAGGAGTATTCATTCTAATATTACCTTTTCACTGGTCAGATAACATTGAACTGCGACTTGAGAGATTATTAACTACAGCTTCTTCAGTTGTTCTAGCCAATATAACCTTGGAAATGCCTGAAAATCTTGATTCTCTCGAGGTACATTGGAGCCTTTTGCAAATTTCTAGCTTGTTCTTCTCGAGTTATATGCTTGTTCAAATTGATTATCTTCCTAGTCTTGTCAGTAACCTACTTTACTCTTTTGTGGTCTTTACAGTTGTTTCCATCTCCTATTCCAGACCTTACATTGGGAAGTCCTTTGATTATGTCGGGCAGATACAAAGGAGAGTTTCCAGACAATATTAAAGTTAAAGGATTATTAGCAAATATGACCACTTTTGCAGCTGACTTGAAAGTGCAAAATGCAAAGGACTTGCCGTTTGATAGAGTAATTTTCCAATCTCATTACCACTGAAATTCTCAGACTTTATACAACTTGTCATGATTTCTTTATTTATAACAAGCAGCATTTAACTTCCATTCCAGACGAAACATTTTTTTTAATGCAGAAAGTTGCATGTTCTTTATACTTTTCACAAGTTTCCTTTACAGCTTTAAAATCATTCCATTTGCCTCTGCCAGTTCTTACATTTTAAATGACCTCTGTTTTTTTTCTTACATCTCCGGTATATGATTGAAGTATTTTTCGTATCCACATAAATAATAGTTTATTAACTTTCACTATAATACTATATGAAGGTATAAAATCTGTTGTCCATAGACTTGGTGAGGGGTAAATTGAAGTTTGCCCCCTATGGTTTACTTTTCCTCTTAAAACCCTGTTTTCTTGCTAGGTACTTTTGAAGCCTTAATTCACCAAAAATAGATAATCATCATCAAAATGCACTTATGGAAGTCTGGGTACCGATGCATCTACATTTTCTAATTCTTCTCTGTTTGCAGATTCTTACAAAGAGGCAAATTGATATTCTTACGTGTCGTGCATGGTTATCAGAGAGTAAAGAACTTGAAGAGAAGGTATGCCCAATTTCTGAAACACTGATGGACGTATTTAGGCTACTTTTGGCATGGTTGGTTTTGAGTTTTGAGCTGTTTCTGGTGCAGGTTGCCAAAATAAGTCTACAAACTAGTTTTCCATCTGAGTATACCTGCTTGACTTTGCTTCAGACTGATAGTGGGAAGAAAGTGCCAGAAACCATTCTAGTACAGGAGGTATAGACTTGCCTAAAGTTCTTTCATTATACTGTTTTCTTTAGAAGTTGAGACTCACCCAATTACTATATGGACCAAAACAACTTAAATTTTTGGAATTTTGGCTGTGTTTCAAAAAATTGAAGAAACTATCTGAAAATAACTAATTCTGTCTTTTACATAGTTATAGTCTTAGAGGAAAAACAATGCACATATGCTCACTGACTTTATCTTTTTTTTTCTTCTAAATTTAACCACAGATATTGAACAAAATAAATTTGTCAAGAAAGGAAGATCCAAATAGCCAGAAGATAGTTTTTGTGGGATGCCTGGGTATCGGCTTTGGTAACTTGACAGCGACGGCTAAGAATATCGCTCCAGGAACTGAGGAACCGAAGGCACCAGAAGGTGCAGAGATTTTGGTCAAGGCTGCTACCAACTGTTGCAGCATGCTTCTTGATCGCTTCTGTTGCATGTGCTTCATCCAGGCGTGTTCACGAATCAATAACCAATGCTCAATCGTTTTTACACAACTCTGCACTGGTCTTGCTTGCTGTGAGTGTCTCAATTGCTGTTATGAACTCTGTGCTTGTTTCTAGACATAATTGATAGTACTAAAGGCAGTTGTAACTTGTAAGTCTAAATGATGAAACCGAAAGAGTATATATATGAATATGATTATTAAGGTTAATGTATATATATATACTCTGTTTCAAATGTTAAATGTTAATAGCAGCATTTCTACTATAAATTTATAACTCTTTTCTTTAAAGATCAAATACTTGCAACAGCATATATTACAGATATTCACTTTCTAAGAACAGAGTCGAAAGAATTACAAATTCTTAGGTATAATTACTCCACACAACTCATATATCAAAAAGCTTCAAAACGAAATGAATTCACAAGACATTTTGTAAATAGTCAAGCCAAGTAATAAACTAGTTGATTGAGATTTTCCCAGTCCCAGGGGGGATAATAGTCCTGAAGCTGAGCAAGTTCTGGAGGAAGCTCCATCATCCGAATATGTTTACTGAAACCAAGATGCGCCATAAGCAAGGCGGCGTGCGTGAGCAGCTCTCCGCCTTGGCCAAGCTGTCTGGCATGCTCTTTCCAATCACAATGGTATGCTGCAGAAACCAACATCTCCACCCACACAATCTTCACCATTTCCCATATCCCTTCATAATCCCATATTGCCTCAGATTCGAATTCGGACCTTTTCTCTACTAGTGAGTGCAATTCCCTGGCTAACCTACATCCACCAAAGAGCACTGATTTTCCTTCACCTCCCATCTGAAAGAACAAAACCCGGCATTGAACGTTAAGACCAAGCAATGTTGCAGCAGCTGAATTTGTGCTTTGTATTCTCATCTCCTTCTGAAGAAATTTCACTGCTTCTGAAAAAGTATCCCTGTATCTTAATTCACCAATACCTCTACGCAGCATAAACGGGCGATTAACAAGGAGATGCATCATATAATCAGACAAGAGCTTACTTATTCTGCACGGTAGATCAACATGGCCATTTGGATGATTTCGCCGATGATTATAGTAAAGAATATCTGTAGCAATATGCCAAAGTAACAGACTGTGAGTAAACTCTAACTCCTTTATGCTCCACCCCAATTCAGCACCCACTTTCTTACTCTGCAGCAACTCATAAGCACCATTGTCCATCAGACGAGACAGAGATGTCAACTCAAAATTCTCTGCTTCATATTGCTCACGTTTCTTCTTGACATGGGAAAAAATGAACTTTTTCAATTCAAGGTCCACTTTCACCCGCTTATCAAATCGGAAGTTTTCCAATTCCAAAACATTTTCAATGCCAAGTATCTTCACAGCTGCAGTAAACTTGTTTACCTTGGTCTTCAAGCAAATTTCTAAAAGACTATACTGCGCCATGTTCTTTATCCCCTTTCTTCCCTTCCTATACTTCAACCAAGATGTAACAGCTTTGTTAAAACATTTCGGAAGCTTCGCGTTGCTGTTTATTGTTAAACGGCGCACAGTCCACTTGGAGCATATATGTGCAGTAAGTGCAAGGACATCAGCAAACACAGCCCCCAATAGTAGGAAGAAAGTGATGGTGGTATCGGTGCACGAGTACTTATTCTTGCTCACAACGATAGAGAAGGCAATGAATGCTGAAATGGAAAGCAATAAGAAGATGGATCGAAGGATGAGACCGGGAACAGAACTCAGTAATGTTGTCTTGGTGTGAAGCACATCATACAGGAACCCTAGTTCAGCTGCTATCATCTTAAAGGCCTCTTGTGTTGACATGGACTCCAAGTTGAAGAGGTAGCTTAACCTTTTGTAAATACTAAGCTTAAGATCTGAAAAAAGTGGCAAGAACATCTTGAATGATAGATATGCTCCATGGAGACAACTACCTTCTCGAATTATTTTCTTGTGAAACAAGTAATCATCCAGTTTTAAAGGCCTAGGCGTATTGCTATAGTAGCGAAAATCATCATCTGTCACGGATGCAGGGCTTTTAGGAGGAGAAGCTGACAACACAGATTTTCTCAATTGATTGAAACTTGATGATCTGAGAATCCAAATCCTTTCACCACATTTGATAACACCAGCTATGAATATCAAATCAGCTATGTAACTAAATGTTGCTGTACCGCTATGAAGCTTCCAATAAACATAGAAAGCTATGCCACATTGTATGAGTAGGCCAACAAAGTATCTGATCCATAGTTGAGCTTCATCAACAAATTGAGCAGCTAAGGTTTCTGCACTGCCAAGGTGTAATAGAACGCACGGCGCCCAAAGTACTTCAACAGCACTGACTTCACTTTTCTGGCGCTTTAAAAGGCTAGTTAGTGAAACTGTTGCAACCCAATCTCCCACATTGTATGATATCCATGTAAGGTGATGAACCCAAGTTTTGCCCTTTTTGTTCTTCCCATATCCGATTCCAATGAGAATTGCATGCATGGTGAGGCTAAGGACAATCAATGATCTTAACTCGAATTTGTTGCAGAATTGCTTTTCTTCAGCTGAAAGACTACTTCTACTTCTGAACCTGGTGCTAATCTCAGTATAGGCAAGGCTGCTGGCAACTGAAAAAATTCACAGGCATTCAAAGATTACAAAATGAAATATTTGAAAATTTGCTCAATTTTGTCTATATCTCAGAATGATGATGATGTAATAGAAACTTACTTGTAAACAACATCTTTTACTGGTTTATCTTTTGTGGTGGTGCAGACAAGCAGATGGCCAGATTGCTTTGTAAAAAACCTACCCAATAAGCAGCAAGGAGACTATTATAAGAATTAACAGACAGATTATACTATAATAAGCAAGCATTGCCTTTCCAGGAACATGAGATGAAGAAACATGAATTTGCCATGGCATTTACCTGCAGATATGATATATAATTGCAAATATATATATGATCTTCACAGTGGTGCTAATTGCTCCAATTAATATCTTTGTCTTCACCACAACTTTGGCATTACTGTGTAAAAAAGACAGCAACTATGAAACTAAACATGAAAAATTACTAAGAAACATGTCTTTGGATCAAATTTTAGCAGGTCCTAGGGAAAACATATACACCAGAAGAAAAACAAGAATTAGACAGCAACCATGAAACTAAAATATGAAAAATCTGTTTAAAAATTTCTTAACTTTCAGAGTTCAGACAGCATGTAGAAGTAGAAACATAAAAAGAAATGAAAGAACTACCTGGTCATAGTAAGTAATCCAAACTTTTGGGTGTCCTGCTTCTTTTGATCATGAATAAATTAAATTTTGAACAAGCCCTTTTTTTTTTGAAGATTTATTTACTATAAGTAGAAAATTGAGAATAAGAACTATACGGATGAAGTACATTGGGACTTACTATAAATGGGGGGAGGGGGAGGGAGAGTAGTAAACATATTAGAAATTAGAACAAAAGTGATGCAAAAGCAAAATATAGTACGGAAAGCAGAAAACACATGTAATTGCTAAGCACCAGCAGAAAAGCACAAAGAATTAGACAGCAACTATGAAACTAAAATATACTGATGCTTTCTATAAATAGTAATAATTAAACTTTGATGAGAAGAAGAAATGTGCAAATTATATAATGATGCACATTGGGGCTTACTATATATAGGAAGAAAAGGGAGAGTGATGTGAAAAACATGTAACGACCAAAATCTTGTAAGGAAATACTCCCATTTATTTAATACTTGGATCGTAAAACCAAAGTGATGCAAAAGCAAAAACATAGTACGGTCAATGTTGTCGGAGGATAACTTGCTAAAAGCTCTTATTATTAAAATGAACTATGAATAAAAGAATATTAGTCACATAATAATTAAACTTGTACTCAAGCAATGAATTGATGCAAACTGCAAAGGAATTTACACGTGGACTTTATAGACAATTGAATTGAGAATAAAAGTGATGCAAATTACTATTTTGAGAGGAATCTATAAAAATCACTACTCTTTAGGCTTTTTTTTTCTTAAAAATAAATATAATAATTAAGCTAAAAATTATTTGCAATGAAATAAGGCTGTAAAGGAGATGAACTCTGAGTGGAAAAATTACGAACACATAAAGAAGAAGAAGTTATATTTCTTATACTAAATTTAAAAGCAGATAAAATAAAGGCAAATTATACAATACACCGGCGGTGGAGTTTAGCCGATTACACAAACGGGTCCTGAAGGATGACATGTGTCCTCTAGAGACCAGATTGAAATATTTAAAACTTAATTAATTCAAAAAATGGACATGTGTCAACTCCACAACCCGCTTGTGGAGTCCAAAATTTACACTGCCGGTGTATCAAATAATTACCCTAAAATAAAATACAATAAAAACTAAGTAGTAGTAATAATTTACTAATTTATAAGGTGTCTTCACCAGAAAAAAAAAAGGTGTCTTCCATTTTTGCGGCAAAAAAAATAAAAAGTGTCTTCCATTTCAATTCATCGTTAGGCCCATATGCTGGAATTGTGTCCCTGGGCCGTTTTGATGCTTGAATTTGTTTAGAAAATCGTTTGCCCAAACATAAAATCTGGAATTTAAACCCACTAATTCATGCGTCAAATCCAGCCCAATTACTAGGGGCCGTGGGGAAACACTCCGTCCTTAATCCTAATTGAGTTAGAAAATTACTCATAGGAAAATAAGGAGTCCTAATTGTAATATAAGTAGAAAAATAAGGGTAAAAGAGTAAATTTAAGGGGATAGAAAAAGGGTTTTTGAGGGTTATATAAAGACAAACGATACGCAACACCTACCGTAATATTGTTGGTATTGCTAATCAAAACGCTCTATCTCTCTTCAAAAAATCTATACTTTTTTCTCTCTCTTGCTCTTGCTTTCTTCAGCTGCTTTCAAGGTCGGTTTTTTATGTCCCTTATTCTATATACTTATTGTTATTTTAATGGGGTTTTATTTGTGGGTTTAGGGGTTAGGAGGATTATGTATCGTTTTTTATGGGGTTTTATTTTGTGGGATTAGGGTTTAGGATTAACAAACCATGCATGGCCTTTTATACAATATAGCCTTCATATGACTATGTTGGTTTCTATAATAGTAAGAGTTGGTTGGTCATTTAAAAACCTGTGCATATATCTAAGTGTTTTCGCTAATTATATGCCTGATATATAAGATAATAAGAATCTTGTGTGAACAACTCAGTGGTGATAAGTGTTGACTATCATGTGTTCATGGTCAATGCATGAAACTATTTTCCTTCTAAGGTCCTGGCCTTTGGGGAATTTTTGGAAAGATGGGCAAAGTGGTTTCTGACGGTAAAGGATTTATATCAGATGCCATCCCCCTTTGCTTTGTATATCTTGTGCACCTCTCCATCTGGTGTACAAGTTTGCTCTTTTGTTACATTCTTTCTTCATATATATATTGAAAAGTTTTTAGCCTTCAATTAATGCAATTTGAACTTTTTTCTTTATATTATATGCTTCATCTTGATTTGTTTGTCATTAACTAACTAGTCTATCTTCAGCTGAGCTGAACTTTGCCTAACAAGCTTCCTTCTTTTTTTCCTTTGCACAGTGATCATGGCAGTTTTGGCACCAGACGAAGGATCCCAATCTGATGCTCCTCAGAAAACGACCAACTTGTAAGTTTTTGTTTTGTAGACTACATGCTTTCCTTTCTTTATATATATATTGTTAATAATAATAAGAAAATTTCTATTTGCTTTAAAAATGTTTGATCCTTAATTATATGTGGTGAAATTTATATGGCACAGGCTCCAAACTGATGGAGAGGAGTTTTATACATCTTACGATGAAGTTTATGACAGCTTTGATTCAATGGGACTCCAAGAGAACCTTCTGAGGGGTATCTATGCATATGGTATGTAAAATAAGTTTTCTTTAAGTGTCTTTGTGTGCTATTCGTTTGGACTTGGTTTTCTTAATTATATATGCTGAATCATTGTCCAAAACTTTTTCCCAAGGTTTTGAGAAGCCCTCTGCAATTCAGCAAAGAGGAATTGTCCCATTTTGCAAGGGTCTTGATGTTATTCAACAAGCACAATCTGGAACTGGGAAAACAGCTACCTTCTGCAGTGGAATTCTGCAACAACTTGACTATACTCTAGATGAATGCCAAGCTCTGCTTTTGGCACCCACTAGGGAGTTGGCACAACAAATTGAGAAAGTTATGCGGGCACTTGGTGATTACCTTAAAGTGAAGGTCCATGCTTGTGTTGGTGGTACAAGTGTTCGCAAGGATCAGGAAATTCTTAAAAGTGGTGTTCATGTTGTTGTTGGCACTCCCGGTCGTGTCTTTGACATGTTCAGAAGGCAGTCACTTCGTCCTGATTACATTAAGATATTTGTCTTGGATGAGGCTGATGAAATGCTTTCCCGCGGTTTCAAGGATCAGATCTATGACATATTCCAGCTTCTGCCAGCCAGGATTCAGGTTGGAGTATTCTCTGCAACATTATCATCAGAAGCCCTTGAGATCACTAGGAAGTTCATGAACAACCCTGTGAGAATTTTGGTCAAGAAAGATGAGCTCACTCTTGAAGGTATCAAGCAGTTTTATGTGAATGTCGAGAAGGAAGAGTGGAAGCTTGAAACTCTCTGTGATCTGTATGAGACTTTGGCCATAACCCAGAGTGTCATTTTTGTGAACACAAGGCGCAAGGTTGAGTGGTTAACTGACAAGATGACAAGTCGTGACCACACTGTTTCAGCCACCCATGGAGAAATGAGCCCGGATACTCGTGATGTTATCATGCGTGAATTCCGCTCTGGTTCTTCTCGTGTTCTCATTACTACCGATCTTCTGGCTCGTGGTATTGATGTGCAGCAGGTGTCTCTTGTCATTAACTATGATCTGCCGACTCGACAAGACAACTACCTCCACCGTATTGGACGAAGTGGAAGGTTCGGAAGAAAAGGTGTTGCTATTAACTTCGTTACTAAGGATGATGAGACAATGCTGTCTGACATTCAGAAGTTTTACAATATGGTCATCGAGGAGCTTCCATCAAACGTTGCTGATTTCCTTTGAAGAGAATACAACCTTAATTTTGTCTAACTAATCAATTTAAATATATTTATTAGGATATAACGTTTTCTTAAATATATCTCTGACCATTTAATGATATGGTACTGTTCCTGCACAATTGCTACATAAAGATTTGTCCAGTTAATTTGCCCACTTCTTTTGTTGTCTTGTGGGTTTATGCAGCTAGGAATTTTTGGATTGTATGTTTTTATTTTTTTTCTTTTAATATTTCTTCGATATATACATAATTTTTATTGATGTTCTTCGCAATAAAAAATTGAGAACAAGAATTGTACGGAATGAAGTACGGAAATTAGAAATTAGAACAAAAGTGATGCAAAAGCAAAATATAGTACGGAAAGCAGAAAACATATAAAATTGCTAAGCAGTAGCAGAAAAGCGCAAGAATTAGACAGCAACTATGAAACTAAAATATAATAAACATTGTGTTAAAGAAGGGAATGTAAGAAACTATATACCTGCAGGTCCTATATGATAATTCAAACTTTTGATGCTTACTATAAATAGTAGTGTAATAATAATAATTAAGCTTTGATGAGAAGAAGAAATGTACAAATGAAGGACATTGGATTTGGGGCTTACTATATATAGGGAGGAGACTGGAGAGGGAGAGTGATGTGTGAAAAACATGTAAACAAGCAATATCTTGTAAGGAAATACTCCTATTTTTTAATATACTTTCAATCGTAAAACTAAAGTGATGCAAAAGCAAAAACATATAAAGTACGGTCGGAGGATAACTTGCTAAAAGCTCTTATTATTAAAATGAACTATGAATAAAAGAATATTAGTCACATAATAATTAAACTTGTACTCAAGCAATGAATTGATGCTTACAAACTGCAAAGAAATTTACACGTGGACTAAATAAAGACAATTGAATTGAGAATAAAAGTGATGCAAATTAATATAGTTTGAGAGGAATCTATAAAAATCACTTAGGCTCTGTTTTTCTTAAATATACTCTAATTAAGCTAAAAAGTTTGCAATTGAACAAGGCTGTAAAGGAGATGAACTCTGAGTGGAAAAATTACGAACACATGAGACCAATAAAGAAGAACTTATTTTTTTTTATTAAATAAAATAAAATAAATTTAAGATGCCATCTCCCTTTGTATATCTTCTCCATATATTAAATCAGAAGTTAATGCTTGTGCACCTCTCCCATCTGATGTACAAGTTTGGCTCTTTTGTTACATTCTTTCTTCATATATTGAAAAGTTTTTAGCCTTTAATTAATGCAATTTGAACTTTTTTCTTAGGTATAATATTAATTTGATAGTATTTGTATATTTTATATATGCATCATCTTGATTTGTTCATTAACTAGTCTATCTGCAGCTGAGCTGAACTTTGCCTAACAGACTTCCTTCTTGATTTGTTTGCTTATTTTCCTTCTTTTTTTGGCACCAGAAGGATCCCAATTATTTGATGCTCCTCAGTTTGATCAGAAAATGACCGAGTGGTAAGTTCTTGTTTTCTAGACTAGCTACATGCTTTCCTTTCTTTATATATATTTTGTTAATTATAATAGTAAGAAAATTTCTATTTGCTGTTTGATTCTTAATTATATGTGGTGAAATTTATATGGCACAGGCTCCCAACTGATGGAGAGGAGTTTTATGATACATCTTACGAAGATGAAGTTAATTATGACAGCTTTGATTCAATGGGACTCCAAGAGAACCTTCGAGGGCTATCTATGCATATGGTATGTAAAATAAGTTTTCCTTTAAGTGTCTTTGTGTGCTATATATTCGTTTGGACTTGGTTTTCTTAATTTAATTATGACAATCGTTGTCCAAAACTTTTCCCAAGGTTTTGAGAAGCCCTCTGCAATTCAGAAAAGAGGAATTGTCCCATTTTGCAAGGGTCTTGATGTTATTATTCATCCAGCACAATCTGGAACTTGGAAAACAGCTACCTTGTGCTGTGGAATTCTGCAACAACTTGACTATGCTCTAGTTCAATGCCAGGCTCTGGTTTTGGCACCCACTACGGGCCGGCACAACAGATGGAGACGGTTATGCGGGCACTTGGTAATTAACTTGGAGTGAAGGTCCATGCTTGTGGTAATTATAGAAGTGTTCGTGAGGATCAGGACATTCTTCAAAGAGGTGTTCATGTTGTTGTTGGCACTCCCGATCGTGTCTTTTACATGTTGAGAAGGCAGTCACTTCGTCCTGATCACATTAAGATGTTTTTCTTGGATGAGGCTGATGAAATGCTTTCCCGCGGTTTTAAGGACCAGATGTATGATATATTCCAGCTGCTGCCAGCCAATATTCAGGTTGGATTATTCTCTGCCACAATGCCACCGGAAGCCCTTGAGATGACACGGAAGTTCATGAACAACCCTGTGAGAATTTTGGTCAAGGCTGATGAGCTCACCTTTGAGGGTATCAAGCAATTTTATGTGAACGTCGAGGAGGAGCGGAAGCTTAAAAAACTCTGTGATGTGTATGAGACTAATTTGAGCATAACCCAGAGTGTCATTTTTGTGAACACAAGGCGCAAGGTTGAGTGGCTAACTGACAAGATGACTTGTCGTGACTACACTGTTTCAGCCATCCATGGAGGCATGGACGGGAATAGCCGTGAAAATATCATGCGTGAATTCCGCTCTGGTTCTTCTCGTGTTCTCATTACTACCGATCTTCTGGTTTGTATTGATGTGCAGCAGGCTTCTCATGTCATTAACTATGATCTGCCGACTCATCCAGAAAACTACCTCCACCGACAAAGAAGGTTAGGAAGGAAATTAGTTGTTGCTATTAACTTTGTTACTAGGGTTGATGAGAGATTGCTGTGGGACATTCAGAGGTTCTACAATGTGGTGATCGAGGAACTGCCATAGTTTACTGCATTTGGGTTCATGTTTCTGCTGCAATTAATTTATTTGTTCTGCAGATATTTTAGTTAGCAATTTTTTGTTTTGGAATGCAAAACAAGTGCTCAAATCATGATGTTAATTGAGCAGCCTTTATATATTATAGATATTTCACTCATTTTAAAGACCAATTACACAAACTGGAATTAAATTTCATAGATGTTCAATATCTAAGAGCAGAGTCAAAGGAATTACAATTTCCAAGGTATAAATAAATCACACAACACAACTGATATATATCATTCATTTGAAAGCTAACAGAAGAAAAATGAATTATTAAGACAAATTAAGCCAAATATCTAAAGATAGGAAGAGTTAAGCCAAGTAATAAGCCAATTGGTTGAGCTTTTCCCAGTCCCAGGGGGGATTGTAACCCTCAAGCTGCTCAAGTTCTGGTGGAAGTTCTGTCATTCTAATATGTTTACTTAAACCAAGATGTGCCATAAGCAATGTCACGTGAGTGAGCAGCTCTATACCATGGCCTAGCTGCTTGGCATGCTCCTTCCAATTACAATTGTATGCTGCAGAAATCAACATTTCCACCCAAACAACCTTAATCATTTCCCACATTTCTTCGTAATCCCACCTATGTTCCCTCACCAATGACTGCAATTCCTTGGCTAATCTGCAGCCGTCGAAGAAAACTGACTTCCCTTCACCTCTCATCTGCAGGAGGAAAACTCTGCATTGAACATCAAGACCAAGCAATGTTGTTGCTGCTAATTCTGCACTTTGTATTCTCATTTCCTGCTGAAGAAAGTTCATTGCTTCCGAAAATGTATCTCGGTATCTCAATTCACCAATACCTATATGAAGCATAAATGGACGTTTAACCAAGAGATGCATCATGTAATCAGACAAGACCTTGCTCAGCCGGCAGTGTTGATTCAGATGGCCAAAAGGGTATTTTCGCCGATGATTATGGTAAAGAATTTCAGTAGCAATGTGCCATAGAAGGAGAGTGTGAGTAAACTCTAGCTCCTTTATGCTCCACCCCAATTCTTCGTTCAGTTTTCTGCTCTTTAGCAACTCATATGCTCCATTGTCCATCAAACGAGCCAGAGATTCTAACTCGAAATTCTGTTTTTCATATTGCTCGCGCTTCTTTTTTATATGGCAGAAAATCAACTCCTTCAATTCAAGGTCCACTTTGACCCGCTTGTCAAATTGGAAGAAGTCCAAAATCTTTGAAACGCCAATTATCTGCAAACCTGCATTGAACTTGTTTACCTTGGTCTTCAAGCAATGTGTTAGGAGACTGTGCTGTGCCATGCACTTTATACCCTTTCTTCCTTTCCTATACTTCAACCAATATGCAGCAGTTTTATTAAAACACTTTTGCAGCCTGGTGTTGCTGGTAGTTGTCAACCGACGCACAGTCCATTTGGAGAATATATGTGAACTAAGTGCGAAGCTGTCAGCAAAAATTGCCCCCAATAGCAGCAAATAAGTGATGATGATATCGGTATACCAATAGCGAATCTTGCTCTTGCTGATAATGAGTGAGAAAGCAATGAATGCTGTAAGGGAAAACAGTAAAAAGATGGAGCGAAGGATGAGACCGGTCACAGATGTACATAAGGTGGTCTTGGTGTAAAGCACATCATAGAGGAATCCCAGTTCAGTTGCTATCATTTTGAAGGCCTCTTTCGCGGTCATGGACTGATCCAGTTGAAAGATGTAGCTTAACCTTTTGTAAATCCCAAGCTTGAGATCCCAAAAGAGAGGGCGGAACATCTTAAATGATAGATAGGCTTCATGGAGATATCTACCTTCTTGAATTATGTTCTTATCAGACAAATACTCTTGCAGTTTTTTAGGCCTAGGCATATTTTTGCAGTAGCTTTTATCATCATCTGTCACAGATGCAGAAATCTTTGGAGGAGAAGCTGATAAAACAGAATTTCTTAATTGATTGAAGCTTGATGATCTGAGAATCCAAATCCTTTCTGCACATTTGATGATCCCAGCAATGAATATCATATTGGCTATATAATTGAATGTTGCAGAACCAGTATGAAGTGTCCAATAAACATAAAAAGCTATGCCAGATTGAATTAGTAGGCCAACAAAGTATCTTAACCACAATTCGCCTTCGTCGACAAAATGTGCAGCCAATGTTTCTGCACTGCCAAGGTGCAATAGAAGGAATGGTGCCCAAAACACTTCAACAGCATTGATTTCCATTTTCTGCCGCTTTAAAAGGGTAGTGAGTGAAACAGTTGCAACCCAATCTCCAACATGGTATGATATCCATGTAAGGTTGTGAATCCAAGCCTTGCCTTTTTTGTTCTTCCCATATCCTAATCCAATGAGAATTACATGCATTGAGAGGCTAAGGACAACAAGTGCCCTTAGCTCAAATGTGTTCCAGAAATCTTTGTCATTATCAGAAAGACTTCGACTTCTACTCGTGAGCCTGCTGCTGATCTCAGTAAAGACTACTCCACTAGCAACTGAACAATTCACAAACATGCATTTCAAAAGTCAAAACAAAGGAAATGTTTTCATATTTTTCTTCTTTTATAGCTAAAAAGATGGTGATCTATTATAGAGTACTTACTTGTGAACAGCATCTGATACTACTTTGTAATCCAACAGAAAGCAATTTCTAAAATTGTACTTCTACTTAAAACTTGGCCTGTGTGGAGAGGGAAGCAACAAGGAGACCAGATCACAGACATGACAAAAGTAGGAAACAGAACAAGAATATATAATGTTTTGGGTAATAACTAATAACATTAGTCAATGATATAATCAGTTTAGCTGCTTGTATTTTGAGCCATTAATTCGCCTCTAGAAGATAAATCTTTTTAACTTTTATCATGCTTCAAGTAATAAGAATGAAAAGTTTGAAGTAAAACTTGTAGATTTTTAGACCTTCCATAAGAAAAAGAATCGTATGAATGATCCTCTGTTAATAGTTCAATAATTAAACCAGCAGGTATGCATAGGGTTCGTTAATAAGCATAGTTCAAAATATAGTAATGTAAAAGCTACTACTTATCAAGTAGAATTTGACGACATTAACATTTTGGTTTGATGTTTTAATCCAACAACATTAATATCTTAGAAAATGAAGGCAGAGTAAATTAAAGGAGCCAAACCTGACATTTGCCTGCCTTCATATATAATCTTCCCACTTTCCCAGAGGTTCAAAATGCTCTGCTTCAATATACTTCCAAGAGTTTTGAACTGAGCCCTGCCTGAAACATAGTAATAGCAAAGCATCAGGACAAGCAAGAAAGATAGCAACTGTGAAACTAAAATATGAACTACTAAAAGCTACCTGGTCTTATTCCAAACTTCTGGAACAACTTGATGATTGCGCTAAAAACTTGTCTTAAGAAAAGAATTAATTGATTTGAAAACTTTTAGTTCTAAAATATAATTTGTTTTTGCTGAGAACAAGAACTGTATGTACAATGAGACTTGATTACTACAAATAGGGAGACAATAATGTGGAAAACGTGTAGTCTTCTAAGGAAATATTGGAACATT
Organism: Corchorus olitorius; assembly: GCA_001974825.2. Classification (NCBI taxonomy): domain Eukaryota; kingdom Viridiplantae; phylum Streptophyta; class Magnoliopsida; order Malvales; family Malvaceae; genus Corchorus; species Corchorus olitorius. The sequence goes on along the minus strand of AWUE01020782.1, from coordinate 35,443 downwards.
AGTACTTCCATCTTAAAAGTGATACAAAATATAGCAAAATCCTAGGAGTATAACTTGCTAGCTTTAAAAGTTTATATGCTACTGTTAGTTATTGGAATGAACAATGGAAATTATAGGGAATATTTCCTCCTACATAAACCTACATTGAAGCAATGAATAGAATCAATGTAAAGAAACTAACACATGGACTATTACATTTTAAAGTGAATAAAGTAATGCAACTTTGCAAGCAAACCTTAGGGGACTAGGGGCTAAACCGGGATTTAATTTCTTACCTTAATTATTAAGAGGGTCAAGTTGGAGGGACAAATTGGAGGGTCAAAAAGAATTTCATAAAGCAATTAAAAGATTCATACAACAAATAAAATCAATTTCCATATTTTTAGCTGGATCTTGAAAAATCTTGATCTATCTTTATATATACTACTATTTTATCCCTTCTAATTAAAAGGATCTTGAAATAGTATTCCTTGAAAATCTCGGGTTTTCATATTATTAGCTTTTTCTGTTCATCATTGAAACCAAACCTTGAGCCAATCTCATTTCTGAACTCTACAATCCAGAAAATTTCAATGGGCATTTTAACCATTCTAATGGCTCTGCTAACCAAAACAGTGTGTCATCCATTGTTTCCAGGCATTGCAGCGATGATTCTTTCGGCAGCCTTATGGCTTATATGGGTAATTGAAGTACCATTGGCATTGGATTGGCTTGGTTGGGGATCATGGTTTAGGCAAATAGAAGGAATATCGCTGTCCCTGTCCTTTCCAATATTTTTCTTGGCCAGCGTCGCTTTGTATTGCAAAGACCGATTCAGACCAAGAGATAGGAGATTAGGTTCTGCCGTAGGAGGTTTTCATATTGCACTTCATGCTGGAATATTTTGCATCACTCTTTTGTCCTTTTTATTCGTTAATGGATTGCTCTGTGATGGTTATAAGATATTGATTGTGGGATTCATTGTTATTAATTTGGAGACCATCAAGAAATATGTCCGACGTTTGAGATTTGTATTTCGACAGAGAGTTTTCAGGGTGGAAAATTTGTTAGAATTGAACAATGGGAACCAACAACAGTTAATCCGAGTTAAGGATATTCATATTCGCCATACCATTTTTGAGATGTTCCTGGGTGGTCAATGGAAGAAGATGACATTGTCAAATTGCACCTTGCAACGACAATAAAGATCATAGACATTTGGATTTTGTGTTTTTTAAGATATAGAGTTGTAAGAAAATAATTACTTTCATGTATAAGGGTTTGGTTTTATGAAATAAGAACATATTTTCTAGTCTAATCAAATCCATGAATATTTTTTATCAGTCATAAATGCCATTTTGCATCCTAAAGTTGCACACAATTTTTTTTTTTTTTATCATATCTGTACACAACACAACTTTTTTTTATCATATCGTACCCAGATGTTTTATTTGGGGTACATTTTGCACCTCCATTACTGAAAATTCGTTTACATCGGCATGCTGCGCCGTCACAGAAGGTGCGAAATGGGTGTAAAATGTACTCAAAATAAAACATTAGGGTGTATGATAAAAAAAAAAAAATTGGGGTGCATAGTGACATTGGTATCAACTTTAGGGTGCATTTTGGTATTGAAGCCATTTGTATCAAGCCAAGTAATAAGCTAAACGATTAAGTTCAGCCCAATTCCACGGCGGATTATAGCCATCTTCCGCCTCAAGCTGCGGTGGAGGATCTGTCATCCTAATATGCTTGCTTAAACCCAAATGCGCCATTAAAAGAGCAACGTGAGTCAGCAATTCTTTCCCATGGCGGAGCTGCATTTTATGATCTTTCCAATCGCAATGGTTGGCAGCAGAGACCAATAACTCAACCCAAACGCAGCTGATTATTTCCCAAACTTCTTCTTCATCCATCCGCCAATTTTCATCCCTTGACAACTTTCTCAGACTTGTTGCAAGCGCACTTGCTGCAAAGAATACCGACTTCCCTTGCCCTTTCATCTGAAAAAGGAACCCTCGACACTCGGCGTCGATAGCCAGCAGCGTTGTGGCTGCTAGCCTAACACCCTGGAGCTTCATTTCCTGGTTGAAAAACTTGACAGCTTCCATGCAAGTGTCTCTGTATCTGATCTCACCGATTCCTTTTCGAAGCATGGATGGGGCTTTAAGCAAGAGATGCATCATGTAATCAGATAAATGCTTGCTTATTCGACAATGGCTACTGAAACTTCCATTTGGGTACCTTCTTTTTTGATCATAGTAAAGAATGTCAGTAGCAATATGCCAGAGAATGAGGCTATGGGTGAACTCTAGATCTTTTAAACTCCAACCCACTTCTTCATGGATCTGTTTCCTTCTTAGCAACTCGTAAGCTCCCGTGTTTAACAAGTATGAGAGTGACTTGAATTCGAATTGCTGGTCTTTATATTGCCTGCGTTTCTCTTTCAGGTAACCGAAAATGAAATCTTTCAACTCAAGGTCTACATTTATCCAAGTGAACCAAGCAGCACGCTGGACTGTCATATCTAATTGGTGTAGAAAACTTTCTATGACTGTGTTTCCCAGATGAAGTTTTTTTGCAACTGCACTAATCGTGATTGCCTTGGACTTCAAGCAATATTTCAGAAGGCTGCTTTGTGGCATGGATTTGATTCCTCTCCCCTTCTTTCTATACTCCAACCAATGATTAATAGCTTTATGGATCAATCTAGGTCGTTTCTTGCTGCCTGGTTTGGTGCAGCGGCGCATTGTCCACTTGGAGAGTAGTTGTGTAAGGAGTGCATATGTGTCTGCAGAGACAGCTCCAAGTAGTAGCAAGTAAGTTATGGCAACATCGAGATTATTGTAGGATTTTCTTGCAATAACACCTGTAAAGGCAATCAGCCCTAAAACACAAGAGAATAAGCTGATGGAGAGTAAAATGAGGCCAGTGACAGAGTTGAGTATGACAGTCTTGGTGTAAAGCATGTCGTACAAGAATTCCAGTTCAATGTCTACCAACTTGAAAGCTTCTTCAGCAGACAAGGACTCCTGCAAATTGAAGATGTTCTCTAGCTTTTTGTAAATTCTGAGCTTGAGGCCTGAAAATAGCGGCACGAACATCTTGAATGAAAGATATGCTTGATGGAGAGGTTCAGCTTCTTGACTTATTCCTTTTCTTTGCAAGTAAGCAACCAATAGTTCATGCTTGGGAATATCGAATTTGCCCTCTGAACTGTGTGGAATTTCTGGTGCAGGAGCTCGTAGCATTGATTTTTGGTATTTTTCAAAGCTTGAGAAACTAAGAATCCAAATTCTTTCCCCACACTTGATGATCCCAGCTATGTATATCAAAGTGGCTAGAAAAGTGAACCCAAAATGTTTTGTTGGGAACCTCCAGTAGATATAAAAGGCTATCCCAAGTTGGATGAGTAGGCCAATCAAGTATCTTAACCACAATGTACCTTCTTCAAAGTAATTGGCAGCCATAGTTTCAGCTTTGCCTAAATGCAAGAGAATGAAAGGTGCCCAAAGCACTTCAATGGCATTGAGCTTTTGCAATTGCCGCTTCAGAAGGGTAGTAAGTGAAGCAGTTGCAACCCAGTCACCCAAGAAGTAGGCTAACCAAGCGAGGAATATAATCGAACGGTTGCCTTTTCTGTTACTTCCATACCCGCCGAACCAAATGAGAACACAATGCAGAAAGAGGCTAAGTAAAACAAGTGAACATAGCTCAACTTTGTTCCAGAATTCCTTGCTAGGACCTGGGAGACCACTTCTGTCTGCAGCCCATTTGCTAACTTCTGTAAAGAACACACCGCTGGCAACTGAAAAATTCGCGGTAGAAGAAATTCGTTCAGGGCAAGAAAGATTAAATGAGTCTATGTAAATTGTTCATAAGATAGGACATACATAAAACAAATCAATCTATATTTATCTCTTGTGGATGGAGGGTGATTGATAGAACATACTTGAAAGTAGCATGGATAAGTACTTTTTGATCTCCAACTTGTTCCCAATCCAAGTTAAATCAATTCCCAGTTGGTGAATGCCCACCTTTTTTTCCCCCAAAAATATTGCTGAAAGCTGCAAAGAACCAAAATGACACTTACAACAGTGCAGCCAAAAAAGCATAAGCAGAGCTGCCAAAATAATAACATGAAAAAAATTGGGGGAAAAAACTCTGTTCTTGAGACAGGGCAGGGGATGGATTCATAATGTGGGAATCAATGGGGAACTTACCTAGTTCCAAGTGATTGGTTGAGAGCATCAATTGTCATTACCAAGAACCTTTCTGCAAAGAAGAAGCCTGGAGAGGGAAAATTCTATAACATATATGAAAACCATGGTCAATCTAGTTAAGCAAAAGCAAAAAAATGCTCATGCAAAAGCCAAAAGACAAGAAAATTCTGGAAAATGGGTTGCTTTCTATATTAAACAAAATCAAAGGCCACATTTCCATAATCCCATGTAGGCTTGTCTCCTACAATGAAAAGCAAATGCTAGTGGAACCAAACTAGTACGGAAATGCTTGGATAACTTGCAGGCTTTAAAAGTTGCTCTGTTTCACATAAATTTGCAGTGAAGCAATGAATAGATGCAAAAGAATTAACATTAACATTGTTACATAATAAAGGTAATTTACTTTTTTGCAAGTAATCCTTTGGCGGCATGTGCTGTTTTTAATTGTCTTTTAATACGACTAAATTATAGCATTAGCACTTAATTAAAATTTAGACCGAACTTAACCATATTCTATATCCACCAGAGCATATCACATGGCAAGTTTCTTTTGTTCTAGTGGCATATATATATATAGACAAATAATTATGTATTTGAAACAAATTTGAAATTTAGCCAAACATGAAATATTAGGAAATGGTCGAAAACCATTAGTATTGAAATGTCTAAAGAAGAAGCCTGTATACATTTTAATTCTATAATAACATATATACACTTTGCAATTTGACAACCTCAAAGGTTCCCTTGTAATATTTTAGAGCATAATTGCTCATTTCCATCTTGAGAAATCAAACCCACAAATAATGCTGTTGTGTGTATATCTGCCGAAAACCCTTTCTCATCAACCATTTCATGAATAAGTTTTACAGCCCTTGAGATGTCATTGTTCTGCAAAAGCCCTCGAATCATTCTATTATACGAGATGCTATCTGGTGGACAACCATTCTCTCCCATCTTCATAAACATCTCATATGCTTCATCAAATAGTCCTTCCTTGCAAAGTCCCTTGACCATAATGTTATATGTATAAACATTGGGCTTCAACTTACTGTGAAAGATGTGAGAAAATATTTCCCTAGCAACTTCAAATTTTCCTTCTTCAATCATCCCATCAATTAGGATATTATAATGGACATTATTAGGTTCCAACCCACTCTCCTTCATTGCCTGAATCAGTTTTAATGCCTCTTCGATTTTACCATGTTTGCATAAGCCATCCAACATAATTGAATATGTCGTGATACTTGGAACTTGTCCAACAGAGCACATCTTCCTGAAAAGTTCTTTTGCAGCAGAAAGTCTACCTAGTCGAAACATGCCTTGCATAAGAGTGTTGTATGTGATGGTGTTAGGGATGTGTCCTTTTTGAGATATTTCATGAAAGATTTTCATTGCTTCATCTAACCTTCTTGTTTTGCAGTATCCATTGATCATGATGCTGTAGCTAAATATATTCGGTACACACCCCTTCTTACTCATCATGTCAAATACTCTTCTAGCTCCATCCATGTCATTCCGCAAACAATAACCATCGATTAATGCACTATATGTAACGACGTTAGGCTCAATGCCTTGTTCGATCATTTTGTCAATAATATCTTCAGCTTCAGAAACCATCCCCTCCTTGCAAAATGCATCAACCAATATGCTATACGTGACAACATCAAGTGCAATATCGCTAGCTACCATTTCATCCAGAAATCTCTTTGCCTCCTTCAACTGACCCAAATTACACATGGCATGAATTAAGCAGCTGTAAGTGACGACATCCGGTGGAATGCCCTTAGCCTTCATTTCAGAGAAGAGCTCAAGAGCCTCACTTGACAGCCCATCCTTACAAAGGCTGTCGATGACAGTGTTATATGAAACAACATTAGGTTGGAAACCTCTTTGTTCCATTATCCTCAGCAACCTAACAGCCTTGTCGGTAACGCCAATCTTACATAGCCCATTAAGTATTGTATTGTATGTAAACAAATCAGGTTGATAGCCTTTTCCAACCATGTCATCAAACAAACTCAGGGCCTGAGGTATTTTACATTGAGAACAAAGTCCCTTGATCATAGTGTTAAATGTTACAACAGTAGGCTGAAGTCCCAACTTGAGCATTTTACCCAAAACAGAAAACCCGAAATCCACTACGCCTAAATGGAAAAAGCAATTTATCAAGATGTTCATAGTAAAAGTATCAGCCCCAATCCCTAACACTTCCATTCGGTTACAGAGAGGAACAACAGCAGCATATTGTTTCATTCTGACTATAGATGCTAACAATTTAGCAAATTCCCCAATGGAAGGCCTTGGGTAAGTATCAACCATCTGATTAAACACAGCTATGGCATCATCAACATGATTAAAACAATCATAATTTCTTCCAACTCCCCTTACCCTAACAGGCTTCTTACTCAAAGGCTTGGAGTGGGTAGCAATGGAATTAAAAGAGCATGAAAATGAAGAAGGTAAATATGTACGGAAAATGAAAGCGAGAGAGTTAGAATTGTTCAGCTTACCCATTTTTATCTTTGAATTGAAAAATGGAGATGGAACAGAAGAAGCAGAAGCTGAAGCTGAAACGAAACCAAGAAACAGTTGCAGAAGAGCAGGAGGATCCGGTTAAGCTTAAGCACTTACCTATCCCAAATATTACTGTGGGCTTCATTTTCCTCTTTCTTCAGCCCAATCCTTTTGGATAAATTTTCAAGCTAAAAAAAAAACAAAAACTTCACTTCAGCCCAATCCAAGTCGTATTTCTATCGGCCTAAGAAAAAAAAAAGTGAAAAAAAAACCCAAGTCGTATATAAGAGTCAACGGTTGACCTCCGCAGCTAATCAGACGAGCCTACAGTAATCCAATCCATCGTTGAAAGTCTCTCCCCTTTCTCGAACATATATATATTCCCAAAATTATTTTTCGACCCCGAAATTTCCTATTTCTGTTATTTCAATTTTCCCGCCCCTCTTTTCCACAGGCAAAAAAGTTACTGGTAAGTCCCCGTTCGATCTTCCATTCTTCCACAAAATTACCATAATTCCAAGAAAATAAAATTAAAAAATAATTAAAATTTACGAGCTCTTGATTATCGCATCGATTGTTTAAGTTATTATATGTTAATTAGGATTAACAAATGCTTTTCTCTGTTATTCTGTTTCCACAGTTTTTGATTCCGCAAATGACAGTTGGGATTATTCAGTTTATTACGAGATTCCTCTTCTTTTCAGTGTTGATATTGTTCAGGTATTCTTTTTTAGGTAATTAGTTTGATATGTATTCTATTTTAATTCATTCAAATTGCTTGATTTTTTTTCTTTTAAATTATGCAGGTGTTGTGGTTCAAGTAAGGGAAGTGGAGAAAAGGAGAGAACTTTAGGTGTAATAAAGCCAGATGGTTTTTCTGGTAATTATACTGAAAGAATAAAGGAAGTGATTGTGGAATATGGTTTCAACATCAATAAGGAAATGGTGATTCAACTTGATGAAGAACTTGCAGCTAAGTTTTATGCAGAGCACTCTTCCAAGAGCTTCTTTTCTAGTCTCATCAAATACATGACAAGGTTGTTACTTTTGTCTTTATAAGTTACTTAATGCTGTCTTTGGATTACTGCAAATTATGTGAATGTTCTGCCTAGATTCTGCCCACTTTTGTTATTTTGTAGACAAAACAGTTTGTGGATTTGGATACCTTAATCTAATTGGTTATGTTGAAAATGTATCTTAAGTCTCCACATTGTTATGGTTTCTTAATGATGAATGGTTCAATTTATAATTTGATGCAATTGATAGAATAAGGAAGAAGCAGAGATGTTGAGTTTGTGGGAAAAGAAAATTTATTTGTGTACTACTTAATACTCTTCTTGATGATGATTTTACTTCATTATCTGATTCATCAAGATTATTAGAGCCCGCTTTTGTTGTTTCGAATGTTTGATAGTCTTATTTTTGTTTCTTATTATCAATTTGTGGATCCAAGAGAAGTCTCGATGCACATTTGTTTTATCCATGTCCCAGGTTGAATATTATGATGATTGTTGATCTTATATCCTGCAAATTACATTCTCATTAACTATATATCATATCAATCTGCAAGCATGTTACTGATCAATTGCTGCATCACAAGTGATTCTATCTCTTTTTCATTAACACTTCACTTTTGACAGTGGTCCAGTGTTAGTTATGATTTTGGAAAAGGAAAATGCTGTTGCTCACTGGCGAGATTTGATTGGACCAACTGATGCTGGCAAGGCCAAACTTACCCACCCTCAAAGGTTTTGCATGTTTCAATTGTTTTATCTCATACTTTGTTCTTGTATTCCTCTTTTCTTTTGTTTTACTTATATGATCTGGTTAAGTTGAAAAATTGGATGAATGCAAAGGCAAAGATTATTTGTCCTCCCATTACCTTGCATGATTTAGGTCTCTGCCAACTCTAAATTAGATTTTCCTTTTAGAAGAAATTTGATTGTCTGATGACATGACCTTGTAAGTGATCGGCCTTTCTGTTGGTTGTTTCTTCTGTTTCCAGCATCAGAGCAATGTGTGGGGTAGATTTAGAAAAGAATTGTGTACATGGTTCGGATTCCCATCAATCGGCTGAAAGGGAGATTGCATTTTTCTTCAAAGAGACACCTTCAGGTTAGCTCTTTTTCCCCCCTTTTCGGTCAATGTAATGATATGGAAATATAAGATAGTGTAGTTCATGACTTCTTTTCCCTTCTTAATAGAAAATAAAAGTCATTGTAATGCATATTTTCTAAACAATGGTTTCATATTACTTTGATTTTCATATTTGAGCTTACAGATGAGGCAGTCGAAAAGCACGATGAACTGTAACTTGGAAGCATTCAAACTGAAGCTATAAGATGATTAAGCCAATGCTTAGAATTTTGTATAGTACACTTTCTGCTTCTGGGGCTGGTAAGCATTCAAACTGAAGATATAAGATGGTTAAGCCTATTGTTAAAAGTTTGTACTGTAGACTTTCTTCTTCTGGGGGTTAGGTAGGGGCGTGCTTGGTTTCAAGGACTGGACTACAATGAGGATGGCCTTCCCTCTTATCATAAACAGTTATCTCTGCTGAAGGCAGAATTTTGTATAAGCCTCTTCATTTGCTTTGACTGTCTTAAAATTTACTAATAAACAACATCAGTACCATTGTGCATCCTGCAATTGTTCATATCCCTTAATGGGGCTTCTCATTGTCTGCAATTCTAACAACTTTATAGTACTAAATTGCATACTCTTGTACCTGGAAATTGGTTTATTTTGTAATAACAGCAACACTAGACAACTAAATTTACTCTTTGCCATAATTAAAAAAAAAAAACAAAAAAAAGACAACTAAATTTACTCATGGTATTACAGTCAGAGTGTGTGTGTGTAGTTTTTTCTTTAGAGTCCACATCAAACATTTTCAGATATCCTCACAAACAACCAACTAGAGAGTGAAATTATGAATACTAGTAATCAATCAATCTTGTATTAAATTATATATATGACGCAAGATCTAGTAATGAATAATGAAGCTCAAGATTTTAGGCTTACAAAAGAAAAAGCCCATAGACCCAAAGAAGAGAAAATGAATGTAAACAACCAATAACAATGCGGTATAAAAGATAAATGAGAGCATTTATTAGATGACTATTCCCATCTCCCACCACATCATCTATTCAAAATTATTCCTAAATTTATTGCACAATGTATATCCTCAAGTATTAGAATGTGGGATTTACTTTATATGTTAAGTCCCAAAATTTAAAACATTGATTAGATTGGGTTTTAGTGTAGGAAAAAAATCTAAATTGTCACAATTTTATTAATCAGGACCATAAATGATATGACGGGAGTGGTCTATCTAATAATTTATCGATATATAGTGAAAAATCATAATATTCGTCTTAGAGCCCAATAAAAGAGAACCATATAATAAAGAAAAGTAAAAAAAACCAAAGTCAAAACTCATAAAAAAAAAACATAACAATAGCAAAAAAATAAATAAACAAATAACAAGTATACCCAAATGGCCAAATCATAGTACTTGCAAAGGTTAAAGCAAATTTATTCAAATTATGGGTAGAACAAGCCGTGCATCATTTTATTCTCAAAACATTACATTCTTAATGGAATAACCAGAAAATCATTGTATATGAAGCAGAAAAGGGGAAGGTAGGGGATGAAAGAAAGAAACTGCATCTATCTGAGTACTTAGGTGGTTAAACCTGAAAACAGGAAGCCAGTAGCCAGATCTCAATGTAGAGTAGCTAATAGCTATATCTTAAGCCAAGTAATAAACCATTTGACTAAGGTTATTCCAATCCCAGGGAGGCTTATACCCATTTCTGTTATTTGGAAGCTTTGTCATGCAAAGATGTTTGTTTAAGCCAAGATGTGCCATAAGGAGGGTCACGTGACTGAGCAGCTCTCCACCTTGCCCAAGTTGGAATGCATGCTCTTTCCAATCACAGTCATATGCTGCTGAAAACAGCATCTCCGTCCACACACAGCTTATCATTTCCCATAGCTCTTCAGCATCCCACCTTGCATTTACAACAAAAGACTGTAATTGCTTTGCAAGTTCACACCCTTTGAAGAATACTGATTTCCCAGCTTGACCGTGCTCTTCAAAAAGGAAAGTTCGAGCTTCAACATCAAGAGTAAGCAATGTTGTGGCAACTTCAGTTAAGTCTTTGCTGTTTGTTTCCATCTCCCGGGCAAAAAGTTCCATAGCTTCTAAGCAAGTATCTCTGTATCTTAGCTTACTAATGCCACTATGAAGCATAAATGAACGCATGACAAGGAGGTGCATCATGTAGTCAGATAATTTCTTACTAATTTGGTGGTAATTTCTACTATTACTCCTCACATATCTTCTTTTATAATAATGGAAAAGAATATCTGTAGCAATATGCCAAAGGAGGAGGCTGTGGGTGGATTCTACCTTGTTTATGCTCCATTGAAGTTCATTATGGATGTTAATAACATCTGGGATTCCAGGTCCATTTTTGGGTTCGGTTATATGAGCATGAAGGAGTGCACTTGTTGTGGTGCACAGCCGGGGCTGCACTTCAGTCTGCAAAAACAATTTCCCTTTATCTTTTAGCACGTCGGAAGCTCCTTTCTTTGCTAAATGTGGAGAAGTGAGAATTTGAAGCCTTGTTGCTGATATTTTTTACGCTTTTGTTGGAGACGAGAGAGAATGAGATCCTTAAGATCAAGATCCACTAGGGCCCAAGAAGGATTCACATCCACCCAAGCATGCTGCTGGATATTCCAGAACACTTTTAATATCCTTCTGGTGGTGAACATGTTATTGTTGATGGCTGCATTAAACTTGTTTACCTTGGCTTTAAGGCAATAGTTTAACAAGCTGTGCTGTCCCATGAATTTTACTCCCTGGCCCTGCATGGGCATTGTCAACTTTAAACACCAAGCAATTTGTTTGCGGAGGAACTTAGGCAGGTGCTGCCAGGTGGTGGGAGTGGTCAGCCATTGCATTGTCCAATTGGAGAGTAAATGTGAAACGACTGCAATGCTATCCGCAAAAGATGCTTCTATCAGCACCAAGTAAGTTATGACAACTTCAAGTTTAGAGTGATTCTGCTGATAAGTATTAGTATATGAGAATGCCACTAGTGCTCCAGTAGAAGACAGGAAGTATATGAAGCGAAGAATGAAACCGAACTGAATTTGAAGTATCATTGTCTTGGTGTAAAGAACATCGAACAAAAAATCCAGTTCAGCGTCTACCATTTTGAAGGCTTCTTTTGCTGTCATGGATTCATCTAGGCTGAAGATGTCACTCAACTCTTTGTAAATCATGAGATCGATATCTGCAAAGAGTGGCACAAACATCATAAATGATAGATATGTTTTATGGAGTTGTCTAGCTTGTGGAATTATGGATTTCCGGTTTATATGAGTATCCAGCAGCTCATGATGCTGCTCACCCTGCTCAGCTTGCCCCAAGCCTTGAGATCTAGACATCTTAGGAGGAGTTCCAGATATTGCAGAACTTATAAATTGGTTGAATCCTGAGAACCTGAGAATCCAAATCCGCTCCACACACTTGATGACGCCAGCTATAAATATCGGAATGGCTATGTAAGTCAAGGCATCATGAGTTACCCTTTCGAACCTGACAAAGATGTAACACGCAATCCCAAATTGGATAATCAGGCCTAAAAAGTATCTTCGCCACAATTTTTTTTCGTCCGAGAAATGAGCAGCAATGGTCTCGGAGTTGCCAAGGTGCAAGAGAAGGAAGTGGGTCCAAAAAACTTCGAGCGGATCGATCTCCCCAGATATTTGGAGCTTCAGAAGGGTAGTCAGTGCAGCAGTTGCCATTAAGTCTCCAAAGAAATATCCCAAATTGGTAAGCAATGCAACCCAAGTTTTGCCTCGTCTATTCTTTATTACATATCCAAGTCCAACGAGGACTGAATTCAGAGCAAGGCTAAGTAGAACAAGTGCACATAGTTGCAGTCTGGTCCAACGTTCCTTAACATGACTGTCGCCCCAACTGTGTGCGCTCACCTTTGCAGCTATCATATGCTGGCCTCCGTTATAATTACGGCCAGAACAACTCAAAATTTATACATACATTCAAATACACAAGAAAATATTATATTCCTAATCAATAGGAGTTTATGATCGATAGGAATAGCTTACATGGTTTATCTAGAGTTAAATTTGATGTGGTTAATAAGAGTTTATGTAATAGGTGGAGAATATATTGACGAACGAAAATCTTCTGCCCCAATTTTGGTGCCTCACTTGTGTCTCATCCATCAAATAACGACACATGTCCCTTCTCATTTTTTAATGTTATTCCTTGTTTGCGTAATTAAATTAAATTTTATATTTTCATTCTAAAACCCTATGGGGAATGTATTAAAATTTAGGACTAACCCTTATATATAATTATTTATTGTTAATTTGGGGCTAAACCTGGTGTTTATGTGGGTTTCTTATTTTATTTTCTTGTACAAATATTACTTGTTAAAACTTAAAAACAAACAAGGTATAACACAAGGGACACGTAGCATGATTTGGTGATTGGGACATGAAGTAGGGCACAAACTTGGGGCAGGGGATTTGACTATTGTCCCATATATCTCCATTAAAATATATTCAAACAATTTAATAATGAATTAATATGTGATCAAAAAAGATAGGTGCATGGCAATTCTAAATTGCAAATAGCAAAAACTAAAAATCATTACATTAAAAAGAGGGGCAAAAACTTACTTTTGAATAGCATCTCGATCGATCACTTCCGACTTCCGAGTTGAAATTAATTCTGGCGTAACCTTTATGTGTCAATTTATGAGTTGCAATTCGAAAACCTCAGCCAAAACCAATTGCGAGCTACTGGGAAATGATTTTCCTTCTTTTATGTGAAAAATGAGATTCTTTTTTCTTGGATACTTCTGCCTATTGTAATCGTAAATTATACTAAAGCTAATGTAAAACACGAAAAGAATATAAAATGAGAAATTATTATGACCAGATTACCCTTTAGTATTCACAAAAATTAAGGTTCAAATTAAGCATATTTCGTAGGTTTGCCTCCCACGTTCAAGGATGAAATAGTACAATTTCATTATTATTCTATAATAAGATAAAGCAATATATAGTACGTATAGAATTAACTTGTCAGCTTTAAAATTAAAGCTTTACTTGGCAAAATCATATATGAACAATATTAACAGCAAGGCAAGAAGCCAGGAATAGATGCAAAGAAAAGAAAACATGGATTTGATGCAAATTAGGGAATATGATACATATATATGGTAATTATGTAACAATTAGTAAGATACAATATAGCAAATAATTTGAGGTTTTCATATATGATACATATGCCAAGGTTACATAAATTAACCTCTTCAATATTGTTTTGATATATGGTCTCTTAAAATGAAATAATTTGAGGTTTACTATATTTACCAGACCTATCAAGGGCCAGGCAACCCACCTAAGCCCATAAGCCCGCTCGATATTTGGGAGGGTTTGGATAAAAATTTGAAGCTCATTGGACGGGTTTGGATAAAAGTTTAAGCCCCGTTTACAGAATGGGTCGGACTTGATCTTAACCATAAAAGCCTGACCCGAACCCGGCCCCGCCCAACCCATGAACACCTCTAATATTTACTAACAACTTTATTAGTATTGTACCAATGTTCATATCCTTTTCAATGGGGCGATGCCAGCTGCCAAATATTGCCCTGTCTTTTTCATGCACGTTTTTCATTGTTACCATTTACAACACATCATCTAATATTATCTTTTTTGATAGGTTTTTGCTATGAAGGACATGTACGTACGTTGCTTGGCCTCCAAAAAATGTTTGTATGCAATTTGGTGGAATATTAATGCTAGCTATATTAATATTGTAGACCAAGGGGACAGAAGTTACTATTTTATGAGATATTTTAACTATATATGTATTAGCATCATAGAGAAACCTGATCATGAACAGAGTCGATATTGAAGATGTACTTTGATGTGATGATCACTCCATTTTTGTCTGCATCGGCTTTGGATATATTCTAACACCTAATTATTTCTATTATTGTACTAAATTACAAGCAACCAACTAAAAAGATTGAAGTTTCTGAAACTTTTTAAGCAAAATTATTAATTAGTCTGATATTTTTGCCCTAAAAAAGGCAGGAAAACAATATTAGCTAAAGCCAAAACAGCCTAATAACGACATATAGTAACATTCTATATATATCCCCATTTTCTCATACAAGGTTACTATACATATATTTGACAGGCTTAATTATCTGCAATCTTCTTGAACATTCCTGTCAATCTGAACTACTTAATTAGTATTTGTAATGAAAGCAAAGTAATTAAAATTACAATATTTGCATTATTATTAATTCCTATGCATGCGGGACATATTTGTTGCCCATCACTTCGAAGCCGATGTGGCGAAATAGTACACATAATAAAGATTATAAGTAGGGCTTATTGCCCCATGTCAAAAGTAACTATAAACCAAACAGAGTCCTATTTAGAGGCCAAGATTGAAGGATTTTTCCCTATATTATTGTGAACAAAGGCCCGTGCTTTATTACAATCTTGTTCTAGCACTTTCCCTCATGGCCATTCTGGGGCAACATGCATTACAAACATTTGCTTAATCTTAATGCAAGAACCCAAACTTTTTATTGTTGGCTTTTAATTAATTATTTGATTTTTTTATTAAATTATAACTGATATTATTGATAAAGATCCAATGAAAGGCGAGCTAGGTCAAATGCATGATGGCCTCCACTTTCTGGAGGATTGAGGATCCACATCACCCTCTTGCCTTAGTTTATTTTGGCTAATGTTCCAAAACATTCCAGAATTAGTAAGATTTCCTACTTTCAGTTCGGTTCCTAAACCCTAGACATCTTGTAGATATACATAACTCACATGGCTTTGCTTTTGTGCTTATATATATATACACCTTTTTTCATTTTTATCTTGGTGAGAGTGAAATCCTTGAGTTTTTGACTCCCCTTTTTCTTTTCCTCATCACATCCATCTCGAGGCACTAGTCTTAATTAATTTATTCTTCATTTTTCTTAAAGAAAAATGTTAATTAAACCATAAAAAAAAAAGAAAATCCCTTCAAATATCACTATTCACATATATTAAATCAGGTAATCGATACGATCACTAATTGATTTGAAGTTAAATATTCATCCACATATATCACGATATAAAACCACGTGGATTCTGTATCTATTGTTAAATGTTAATGTGACGTATAATATAATCCGGATACAATATTTTTTATACATAAATCATCATCCAAATCTATTCCATTCCTTTGAAAATAAAAAATCTATTCCATGATCCCAAACACAGTCATAAGATTAAGATATACAACTCCATACACAAAATTAACAAACTAAATAGACTATAGCTTGATTAAACATCACGACTAAATATGTATGTGTTAAAGTTTAAACTTGAAACATTAATTTTCTAACGATAATGCTAACTTCGATTATAATTTATGGTCTAGTGGTGACGAATTGGGTGACGATATGCTTTTTTTGAATTGGAGGTTTTAATTAATAGTTTTGTTTTTCTTCTCCAGCTGCTTTTCAAAGGATATTCTTGCATCGATTAATCGCGTCTCTAGTTAACCAAAGAACATCTTACACATAGCTCATAGTGTTTGATAATTATACTTAATCGAAGCAATTAGCTACGTAAACCCATGTAAACCACAGGATTAAGATCTTAACCAATCCGAATTTTGGTAATCCTCTTCACCTGGAGGCTGGAGGGTCAGGGCACGAGCTCTCATGTAGGTTTTAGTTTTTTTAATTTTTCACTGTGTGGTGCACAACTGAACTCGTGTGTCAGCCAATCAAATTAGCTTTGACTTTAGATTAATCCCAAAAACCCATTTTAGACTTTTGTTAATTGCAACTGGTTAATCATGTTAATCCCTAGTTTATTTGCATTAGAATAATTAGATACTGTTTGAAATTAATTAATAAATGATAATTGCATTGACAGATCAAAGGAAGAAAAACGGGTCTGGAAAATGAAGTTGGACTTGGACATGGATAGTTGTTGGAAAGTCAACCCGACCCCTTTGGGCCACGTGTTGGACCGACAGAAGATGATGGCATTTCACTTTGTCTTTCGCTGTTTGACGCGTGGCTTGCTGCTGCTGTCCGAACCTAATCCCCCCCACACCGCACCACATCGGCAACCATTTTGTGACAGCCAACTCTGACGTGGCAAGGGGCCCTATTTGGCTCATGCCTGTCACGTGATTGGCTCGTGCCTGGTCTTTTGCTTACTTGAGAAAAAAAATTAGTTAAAAATGGCTACTGGTTTTTTATTAACATTCATTCTTGCGGCTAAATTGGAGAGTTTTTGCCCCTTTCTGGTAAACTTAATACTCTATTTCTTGCCATTGTCTCATTGTTTCATGAATGGGCTGTAAAATTCAAAGCCAAAAGGGGTTCTTCCGAGAAATTATTAGGTGGATCGGGTTCATCACGTCATCCGTGGTCTCGACCAATAAGATTTTGATCATTCAGATTCCTTCCTAAAATTTAGGCACGAATTTAACACCAGATTTAGCCTTTAGTTTCACCAGATGAGATTTACAGGGTAAGTCCCTAAATTTAGGACATTAATTAGCTAGAGTTTTAGAAATTATAGGAAATAATCTGACTTGTCAAAATCTTATTAGTCGGGACCACGGATGACGTGATGGACCCAGTCCACCTAATAATTTCTCGATTCTTCCTATTTTTTTGGTTGAGTTTCTAGTTTAAGTTTATTATTGGTTTTAATTTGGTTAATTAGGTCGACTCGACTTAACACATCAGTCATAGTCTCATCAGTTAATTAAAATATAACGAGTTATTATAGATATTCATTTTACAATCAAGCTATAGTAGTGTTAATTACATTTAGGTGAATGCTACGGTTCTTCCAACTTAAGTCATCCAGCGGTTCTCCAAAGATGTGTATAACTTGTGTGCATTTGATATCAAATATATCTCGTTTGGTTTTACTAATACATACTCAATTTATTCCTAAAGATGCTCAATCAACATGGGGATTTGCAATGGAATTTTTGACTGAAGTTTTCCATTGAACTACTTTTTTCTCCTTTTAAAAGAAGATTTGATATTTGCTAATTTGCCCATATTTCAACAGTGTTTTGAAAGGAAGTTTCCTTTTACTAATTCAAATCTATGATGCACATGCACAACATCTTTAACAGTTTCGTATTTGTATTTCTATGCTTGTTTCTTTGCCCAGCATTCACTACTTGTCCAAACAGAAAAAACTAACTTCTAAATGATCAGAGTTTCGAATGTTTAGTACTATTCATAAGCATGCATGAAAATCATATGAAACAAATAAAGTGAAATAGTTGGGGACGAAATTGAAAAAGTTGCATTTGCTTGCTCCCCTGCTTCTGGGCCCTTCTACCACAATCTCCCTCCTGAATAATTTGACAGCAAAAAGAGCCTCTTTGAATAGGTGAAAAAGTGATAAAACGAAAGAAAAACACACAAAATTGATGTAACATATCAAACTTTAGACGATAACAACATCATATATATATTTACATCTGTTGAAAAGATAGAGAGGGTCTGTCGGTCCAACCCCATGAAACTTTTCAAATATTAACACATTGAAGTAACATGCACGTAGTAGCTTTATTAATCATGCATGTTGAGGTTACAGCATTTCGTTTGTTTTGTACTAAATTTGATCTTGGTATTTGTCATATATTGCTCATCGAATCCACAGTCTCGGTGGGTTTTGGAATTTGGAGCCTAATGGGGTAGGGTTTTTGCCCTACATTTTTCTGTAGCAGGTGAAGATCAAAGGGCTCTGATTTGGTCGGTGTGGGACATTCCCACGAGAGAGTGGGGTTTCTTCTCTTAAAACATTGCCCCAATGAGTCCAAATCCCACCTTCTATCCTTAGCCTTCTTTATTCTAAGTAACCCTTTTTGCTCCCATGCTTCCATGTTTTGCCTATTAGCTACATCTTCAGTTCATGATTAGTCAGCTTAAAATCAGTATGTTTAGAAGGATGATGATGATGATAATGAAAGATCAATATGTTAACTTAAACATCAAGGAGGAAACAGTGTATAAACACAAGATGTAATTTAAGTAAATATTGTACTACAAGTTGTTGTTTGAAACCCTTTTTCGCAACAATATCTGTCGATAAACCTCCTTGTGTCACTCCCACAACCGTTGGATTAATTTATAGAGATTGATTTTCTCACTTTTACTAGAAATATGGTCTCGGAATCATCATTTTTCGCGATCTAATGGACTAAACCGGTGCCACGAGGGCGCCTGCAGCCGGATGTTCCTGACCCTTGCCCACGGTATCCCAAACGCACGTGTTATTACATATTCAGATATTAATTGGACATTCACATACACATGCATAGATTATATATATTAGAAGAGAATGTCTAGAGGGAAAATGGGCACATTAGTTGAATAAGGTAATAAGAGAGAAGAAGAGATTGATTGAGAGGAAAAAAGGGTTTGATCAAATCGCTAAGAAACAAAAGTTGGGAAGGAGGGGATGAAATTGCAATGCAAAAGGCCGCGGTTTAGGAACTTGAACCAATAAAGGGGAATGGTCATCAAATTCATCAACCTTCAATCTATTTTTTTATACTTCCAAAGCTCAATTCTCATTGGCTTTTAAGATCTGCTTTCTTATACCCGAGTTTTTGCAAACACCAGATACTAGTACATTTTTTTTTTGTCCCCACAAACATTCATCACCCTCTGCCACTTCTCTTAATTTCCCTAAGAGGCAGAGTTTTGCAGTTTTCTGTTTCTAACATCTGAGAAGATGAAGGTAAGCTTGTTTTTTTTTCTATGTTTCTCTGCCCTTTGATGATTGATTGCAAAGAAAGTGAAGTTTTTCAATGTGTGATGGAATCCACCGATTTAAAGTTTAATTGAGTTTTTGACATGAATGATTGCAGTTCTTCGGTTGGATGCAAAATAAGCTTAATGGGAAACAAGGGAGCTGTAAATCAAATACAGTTTCATCATCATCAGCTTCTCGTAAGCATTCTTTTTATCTTGTTTAAAGATGTTTACATGCATGCATTAATTCATAAATGCATAAAAATTATGAATACAAGGTGTTTGATAAAATCCAATTTTTTTTAGTTAAAAGTTATAGTCTGATGTATGAACTATTCCAATTTCCAAGTCACATGGAATGTTGCAGATGAGAATATTTTAAGTTTGGCCAACATTCTCGTTTATGATCATGAGTGACTCCATTCTCATGCAGTGCAGTTTCCCAAGTAAATTCTTCGATTTTTGTTTTAGTTTTAAGAAAAGCAAAACAGAACAGGAAACAGGGGATCTAAGACTTTGATTAATGCCTACCAGACAAGTAGGACATGCTGCACATGTTGATCTTCACTCTAGACCAAACAATAGTTAAAATAAAATTAAACACTGTACTAATTAGTTCATTAATCTTTTTTTTTCTGGTGTAGATCAAAAGAAACAAGAGCCACGAGAAGAATTCAGTGATTGGCCTCATGGATTGTTGGCAATTGGAACTTTTGGTAACAATGACTTGAAAGAAAAACCTCCTCAAGATGATCAATCCGATATTCAAGAGGAAGAGCCTTCTTCATCCGATGATTTACACGAATTTACAGCTGAAGAAGTTGGGAAGCTACAAAAGGAGTTAACAAAGCTCTTGTCCCGAAAACCAGACGTCGAAAAAGAGCTTGCAAATTTGCCATTGGACAGATTTCTGAATTGTCCATCGAGCTTGGAAGTTGACAGGAGGATTAGCAATGCACTTTGCAGTGATTCAGGGGATAGAGATGAAGATATCGATCGAACTATTAGTGTTATCCTTGGTAGATGCAAAGATATTTGTGCTGCTGAAAATAAGAAGAAAGCAATTGGGAAGAAATCAATTTCTTTCCTTCTTAAGAAGATGTTTGTTTGTAGAAGTGGATTTTCACCTGCACCAAGTTTGAGAGATACACTACAAGAATCAAGAATGGAGAAGGTATGTTATATGTTAATTAATTTGATACCTTTTCTTTTTGTCATCTTTGATTGAATTTTGTGTGTTGATTATATGTTTGATTGCCATGATATGAACAGCTTTTGAGGGTAATGCTTCACAAGAAGATTTACAATCAAAATCCTTCTAGAGCATCATCCATGAAGAAATACTTAGAGGACAAGCAATCATCAAAGAGGCAGAATAATAATAATGATAATCAAGATGAATCACAGGAGATCAGAAAAAGTGAAGATGGATATAAATGGGTCAAGACAGATTCTGAATGTAAGTTATCAGTTGGGATTTTATGAAAAGGAAAAAAAAAAACAGTAAACCATGTTATGAAAGTTACTTGTTCTGTTCTGACTTCTTTTTGTTCTTTTTCATGTTGCAGATATTGTTCTAGAGATCTAAAATCCACCTCTATTTTTGAAAGCACCAAAGATTACAAGGTAAGAGGAATAGTTTTAACACTGTAATTAGAAACCTAAATGCTTCATTATATAGTTGATATTTTCTAAAGTATTTAGTAGTAATGAAAATCAAACTTTTGCAGCTTCCAATGTTCAAATATGGGATTCAAGAAGAATTGAATAGCTGCCTTGAATGATTCAGAAGATGAATTTCAGAGGAGTAAATCTATGAATAAATTTGATATATGGGGCTCAAGATTACAAGGCCAAAAAAAAAACTTGTATGAATCAGACAGCAATCTCTATTTTGTGCTAGCTGTGCTCTTACCCCCCTTTTTTCATGGTTGGAACTGTGGATTCAGTGCAACCCATGTTATGAGATGTCTCCAAAAGGGATATCTGTATTAGCAATGGCACAGGTAGACATTATTTATTTCATCCTATTTTACTACAATTCTTCTTTTTTTGCTTTGGGGTTAAAGCTTCACCTTTTGTAAGATGAATATTTGAGGTGAATAATAGTTTGATTGATGAAATATTTGAACACTTGATTGTACAAAATAATGTTTCTTTGAGTTCCAATCAATTAATTAGACTTTTAGAATAACAACTTTGCATTAATCCCATTTTGTTGAATCAAATGTTTGAGTGCATTGAAATTAATAACATACAAGCAGGGCGGTCTGCGCGTGCGCAACAGTCATCTTTTTATTAGGGCTATATTTTTTGTAGTTGTTTAAGTCGGTTAGTAAGAAGATATTGCATTGGCTATAAGTTAATCAGTTAGGAGAAACTCATACATCGAAACAAATAATTCGCATATATAAAGCAAAACACATGACCTCTCTTTCATTCTAAAAGTGCATTATCTAAATTCTACTTTATCTCTAGGTTATTCATCAAAATAAAGCTGATATTCTACTCCTCCATCTCTAGATAATTCATCAAAATAAAGCTAATATTAATTGTTGCTTGACATGTATGTTGATCATCTAAAAAAGCATAGCACGCTGCGGTCATTTTTTAATCTTGATTGCAATTGTTGAATTAATGAACTCTGGTGTAGGTGAAAGAATTTGGCTTCTGCATAAGGAATGCCTAATTTTTTGTAGTCAAGGAGCATGTATAGTTGCCGTAGGAAATTTGAATTAGTTGAGAGCATTTGCAGGAACATATGTAAATTACACATTGTATCACAAAATCATTGTACTTAGCATTGTCTAACTATAATATAAATCCAGATTTACCTCAAAATATTGCGGTGAGAAGTGAAAGTTCTCTACTTTAGGTTATGTCATCCTAAGACGCTGCTAAATTAAATGGAAGGATCTTATCAACGTCCATTTGGAAATTTTAGGAAACAAAACGGAGTCCATGTGAAACCAATTCAGGGAAATGTTAGTAAAGAAGAAACCCACCGAAATAGAAATGAAGACGAAAGGAAAACAAAATTGGAATGTCAATAGTTTATTTATGAATCAACCATTATTGGAGATACATTTATAGCACCAGTCATTTGGAATTCCGGCAGTGGAGTTGAACCGGTAAATCCTAATATCCACACACAATTAATATGTAATTAAAACACATTTAATCATAAATATAAAAAAAGTAAATTACAAAAAAGGGCAGTAGGAAAAGTAAGGGAGGAAATTTATCGAGGGTCTTTTTAGTCACCTGAAAAGTGAGAAAAGACCAAAAAAAGCCAAAAGGAGCCATCAAATTAATCCTCAATTTGGCCTTTAAATAATTTCCATAGCCACTAAAAATAATATATAATATATATAATGTAATTAAATAATTATTGGTAAATAAGACTAACTTTGATACTTATCTTTCTCAAAGCAACTTGGCAATTTGACATTATTACAATTTACAATAGATACAAAGTCATTCTTTTGTCAAATCACCAAATTGGGATGAAAAATAGAGAGCAACCCATTAATATTCTATAGTAAAAGTATTCTTAGATTTAAAAATAGAGAGCAACATATTGCTTTGGCAAATGTAAGAAAAAACTAGATTAGGTCATCAAAGCATTAATCATTATTGTTTAATTGATCATTGTTCATAGTCTTTGTCACAAAGATGGGATACTTTTGTTGATTAGAGCCATTGATTGCTTATCCAAGCCTCTTTCAATCATTCAACACCTTCAATTAGTTTGCTTAACTATGGAAGAAATTATCTCATTTCCAATATTTCTTCTTCTTCTTCTTTGTTTAATTTAGTTAATTAAGTACTCCATGTGTTCACTAATCATTTACTAGAAAAGAAGGTAAATTTTCCATTGTTGTTGACCAAGTTATCCACCATTTCTCTGTTGACTTCTAGCCCGACCAATGAGTTTCATCCACGTAATCAACTCCATGGCGGGCTACCCTCATCTAATCACTCCCACACTCCCAGTAAGATAGAATATAGAGGAGTTACATTAAATTAAATAAAAAATAAAAATTAGCACCCAAAAAAATAAAAATTGTTTTTTTTTCTTTTTATTCTATCAAAAATCCAAAATTGAATTAGAGATGGAAAAGAAAACCCAACAGCAAAATCTACTAAAAGTTGTCCAATTTCAATCATGTTAAACCCCATACCCTAATTCCCAAATCTGTTTCCCCCTTATTTTCACTGAATTTCCGCAATTTCTCGGGTTTCCTCTTAATTTTATCTATCTTCCGGCGCGATTGGATCTGAGTGCTATTTAATATTTTTTTTCCAATCCCCACTTAGTCCCTTCAAACCGGAAGAGAAAACGAAACCCCAATTTTTATTTTTATTTTCAGTTAGGGTTTTGTGGATCTAGCAGTGTTGGAATTTAGGGAATTTCTTTGGGTTTTTGGGTAATTCGTGATTTTCACCTGTCTGGGACTGCGTTGCCTTGCCTTTATATTTATTTTTCGGAAAGGGTTTTTTATATTGTTATTTTAAATTATAATTTGGAGGTCGGGGTTAGATAAAAAGGGGAGAACTTTGAATAGCCAATGCCATATTTGGGTAATTGGAATTTGAAAGGTGTAATTTTTTCGGTGAATTTTTTGGAGAGACCGAAAAATAAGTTGATCAATGTCTTGGGCAGGCCCTGAAGATATCTACCTTTCTACTTCTCTTGCCAGTTATCTTGACAGTATGCTCTCACTTTCTCTCCTCTGTTTTTTGCTGTTAAATTAATGGTGTTTTGGATTAATAGTTTGCTGCAAAGATCTTTTTTCTTTTTTTTTTTTGGGCATTGGATGTTGAGCTTCTCTTTCCTGTAGTAAGTGTAATTGTGGCAGTCTTATGTTTATATAGTAATGGCTTGTTGATTTGTTGATTGGTTGGTGTATGCTCAAGCTCATTTACAGGTCTTCTTGATTTAAAGTTTATGGTGGTAGATTAATCAACTTTGCATTGGATATTGTTTTGTTGTCTTGTGGATGACTCATGTCTTAGTTAATAATAATTAGCCAATACTAAGGGGAAATTCTCAGTTGGAAGTTTGATCTGACTCTGCAAAGTGATAGAATTTATAGGTAGATAAATTTTAGGGTTTTAATATGGAAGAAAATTAAAAAGTTTTATGCTTTTAATGGATTGGCTAGTTGCATGATTATCGATGATCTTTCTGGTCAAATTATGATATGCTAATGATTTGTTGTCATATTTATTCTTAACGGTTTGGTTTTCCCAGAGCTTTCTAATGTCGTTACGTGGCTTTCGTATGTTAACTAATGTCTTTATCTATTTTTGGCGATCAGTAACGTCTTTATTTTAGTTGACACTTTCTGCAAAGGTAGTATTTAGTAAAGTTAGATTGAAACGTGTTTGGCGCACAGTTTTGTGTTACCATTTGTTGGCATCTCACTCTTCAATATATGATGCAGAAAAACTCTTGGTGCTGCTACGAGATGGTCGAAAGCTCATGGGAACATTGCGTTCTTTTGACCAATTTGGTACCAACTTCTCCTTCTCAGCTAGCTCTTTTTGGCTTCAAATGTTAACATTTTATTCTGGTCTCTGACACTTTTAAATTTGTTGCAGCAAATGCTGTTCTTGAGGGGGCTTGTGAGAGAGTTATTGTTGGTGATCTTTATTGCGACATCCCTTTAGGTCTATATGTAATCCGTGGGGAGAATGTTGTCTTGATCGGTGAACTGGTATGACCTAAGCTCAGTTATCTTCTTGTGTTGATTTCCTTCAGTCTCTGGCTGAGTTTGTAATCCCATTCTGTTGTCCTATAATTTGCGTTTGATGTGTTAGGACTTGGAGAGAGAGGAACTTCCTCCACACATGACTCGTGTTTCAGCAGCAGAGATTAAAAGGGTTAGTTTTGAGCCTTTTCTTTTCTTTGGTATCTATGACTATATGTTTGCATCAACAACATGATTATTCCTTTGAGATGCATGTGCCTTATGAATGCCATCAGCTCCTAGTAGTCTTATTATGATTATCTTCAATTTATGTGTAGACATTTCTCATTGTATGGAAAATTTGTGGGGAGCAAAAAATATTGATAATCTTTGAAGTCAATGAAATCCAGATTATAGATACTTTTAACTTTTAATCATTCACATGGATCTCAAGCATGAAGATGGTGGAGATAATGGTCATATATGATGAACGATTTTGGTGTTAATTAAACAGGCGTTTCTTGTGATTCTGTTCATTGGTTCTGCTATTTTATAGTTAGGAAGGTTGAATTATGGAATTCTAACTATTTCTTCGTTTTGTGTTTGCTTATTTTATATATATAATATAATAGAAAAATATAGAAAGACTCGTGTGTGGAAGAAGTTAATCAATTATTATCATCTTCAGACTTCAGATATGATGAGAATCTGCTGTTTGTGATTATAGTCTAATCAATTCTTTGAATGGCAGTTCTCATTTTTCCCACAAGTGGTAGGATTGGAATGGTTAGTCAATGAACAAAGAAGTCAGCTGCATGATTCATAATGCTTAACAGTTGAATTCTAATATACAAAATCATTGTTTTGTAACGCATTACCCTAGGATACTTTGCACAAAATGTTTTTATGTATCACTTAGATGTTTGAACACAATTAATTAATCTTTTTTTGGCCATGAATTGATTAGGATTATGTTATGCCGTTTTTGGTATATAACTATACTCTGTCCAGAATGCATCATGTTGTTTAGCAATAGAAAATTTCCTTTAGCTAGAACTAGTTTGCTTTCATGTACTATTATGAAGCACTGATGGAACACCCACAAATTTTTTTTTTCCTCTGGAATGATTGGTGGTCTACTGATTTCCCTGTTAAAGATGCCCATTATTTATTGGATTTTTGAGTTTCCTCATAAACAGCATTGTTACTCATGCAGGCACAGAAAGCAGAAAGGGAGGCAACAGATCTCAAAGGTACAATGAGGAAAAGAATGGAGTTCCTTGATTTGGACTAACTCATGTTTCCTGCATCCTGTTTTAGCGGATCCGCAAGTTTTATGGCGGTTGGTGTAGGAGATGTGTAGGATAGGAGATGCTCCATTAATCATCTTTCTTTGTTTCTCTCATTTCCCTTGTCCAACATTTAAATTTTTGTAACATTTGCAAACAAATGTATCTGACAAAGCTTAACCGCGATTTGCGGGTGGCCTAATTTAGTTTTCTTTTTCTAAAAATTTCAGAGATTTTTCATTTACAGGAAGTCTCCATGAATTCTTTTCATAGTTACTACTGCATCATATTACTTCAATTCATCTCTTGATATGTTGATATTAGACGGGAAACTTAGAGCTAGACAGAACTTTTAGGAAACCGGACACGTGTAAGTTGAAGAGCAAAGCTAACTGATGATAAAATTTGTGTAAACGGGCCCAATCAGGCCCATATTCATATATGGGCCGTATAACTTATACAGATCAACGACAACATTCTATCATCACTACATATTATCCCTGCGCATCAGCGTCAGTTTTTTTTTTTTTTTTAAATTTCTATACAAAAAAATTTTAATTTTAAGATAGAAAATATGACATACGAGTTTTTAATTTGAATGGGAGAAAACCTTGAATAAACAAAGAGAGTTATTAATTCAAGTGAA
Organism: Corchorus olitorius; assembly: GCA_001974825.2. Lineage (NCBI taxonomy): Eukaryota > Viridiplantae > Streptophyta > Magnoliopsida > Malvales > Malvaceae > Corchorus > Corchorus olitorius. Next base: position 8,227 of record AWUE01020782.1, on the reverse strand, counting down.
AATATTAATTGTAATATTAATTGTAAATCGAACATGGCTGAGATTTTGTTCGATGAATATAGATATTTCAAGGAGTATTTACGTCAAAAATCAAACAAAAACAAAAAAAATATTTTCGGCAAAAAATACACAATTCAACGCAAAAAAAATCAAATATTTTCTCGCTTTAAATATCATTTTTTTTTCCTGAATCTATTTCTAATTAAATCGAAACAATATTCAGATGCTCGTAAAAACAAATCCTTAAATCTAATGTGGCTGAGAGCCTGAGATTGGTTAGATGAATATAGATATTTCAATGAGTCTTTCTGGCAAAAATCATGCAAAACTGAGCCGGGGCCCCCCGAAACGCGTTTTTAGCCCAAAAACCATGATTAACGTAATCGATTTTCGCCTAAAAATTGACCCGATTTTTTTTTTCTGATTTTTTTGCCACAATACTCAGAAAAAATATATAATTCAACACCAAAAAGATTGATGGTCTTTTCACGCTTTTAATATCATTTATCCAACTTTTTCCGAATTAATTTCTAATTAAATCGAAACAAGATTCAGATGCTCGTAAAAACAAATCCTTATATCCAATGTGGCTGACATTTGGTTTGATGAATATAGATATTTCAAGGAGTCTTTGCGCCAAAAATAATGCAAAATTGAGTCGGGGCTCGGGAACGCGTTTTTAGCCAAAAACCGTAATGTACAAGATTTCGGCTAAAAACTTATGGGAAAGGTTTTTTCTCAATTTTTTGCTACAATACTTAGAAAAAATATATAATTCAACGCCAAAAAAATTGACGGGCTTTTCAGGCTTCTAATATCGTTTTTCCATTTTTTCGAATTAATTTTTAATTAAATTGAAACAAGATTAAGATGCTCGTAAAAACAAATACTTAAATCGAACGTGGCTGAGATTTTGTTCGATGAATATAGATATTTCAAAAAGTATTTACGTCAAAAATCATGCAAAAACAAAAAAAATATTTTCGGCAAAAAATACACAATTCAACGCAAAAAAGAATTGAAATATATTTCTCGCTTTAAATATTATTTTTCTATTTTTTTCCGAATCTATTTCAAATTAAATCGAAACAATATTCAGATGCTCGTAAAAACAAATCCTTAAATCTAATGTGGCTGAGAGCCTCAGATTGGTTAGACGAATATAGATATTTCAAGGAGTCTTTCTGGCAAAAATCATGCAAAACTGAGACGGGGCCCCCGAAACGCGTTTTTAGCCCAAAATCCATGATGGTTAGTACACGATTTTCGGCTAAAAACTGACCCGATTTTTTTTATGAATTTTTTTTGCCACAATACTCAGAAAAAATATATAATTCAACACCAAAACGATTGATGGTCTTTTCACGCTTTTAATATCATTTTTCCAATTATTTTCCGAATTAATTTCTAATTAAATCAAAACCAGATTCAGATGCTCGTAAAAGCAAATCCTTATATCCAATGTAGCTGACATTTGGTTTGATGAATATAGATATTTCAAGGAGTCTTTGCGCCAAAAATCATGCAAAATTGAGTTGGGGCTCGGGAACGCGATTTTAGCGAAAAACCGTGATGGTTAGTACACGATTTCGGCTAAAAACTGATCGGAAAAGTTTTTCCTAAATTTTTTGCCACAATACTCAGAAAAAACATATAATTCAACGCCAAAAAGATTAATGGGCTTTTCACGCTTCTATCATCATTTTTCCATTTTTTTCCGAATTAATTTTTAATTAAATTGAAACAAGATTCAGATGTTCGTAAAAACAAATACATAAATTGAACGTGGCTGGGATTTTGTTTGATGAATATAGATATTTCAAGAAGTATTTACGTAAAAAATCATGCAAAAACAAAAAAATATTTTCGGCAAAAATACACAATTCAGCGCAAAAAAAATTGAAATATTTTCCTCGCTTTAAATATCATTTTTCTATTATTTTTTCCTGAGTCTATTTCTAATTAAATCGAAACAATATTCAGATGCTCGTAAAAAGAAATCCTTAAATCTAATGTGGCTGAGAGCCTGAGATTGGTTCGATGAATATAGATATTTCAAGGAGCTTTTATTGGCAAAAATCATGCAAAACTGAGTCGGGGCCCCCGAAAAGCGTTTTTAACCCAAAAACCATGATGGTTAGTACACGATTTTCGGCTAAAAATTGACCCGATTTTTCTTTTCTGAATTTTTTCCACAATACTCAGAAAAAATATATAATTCAACACCAAAAAGATTGATGGTATTTTCACGCTTTTAACATCATTTTCCCAATATTTTTCCGAATTAATTTCTAATTAAATTGAAACAAGATTCAGATGCTCGTAAAAACAAATCCTTTTATCCATTGTGGCTGACATTTGGTTTGATGAATATAGATATTTCAAGGAGTCTTTGCGCCAAAAATCATGCAAAATTGAGTCGGGGCTCGGGAACGCGTTTTTAGCCAAAAACCGTGATGATTAGTACACGATTTCGGCTAAAAACTTATCGGAAAAGTTTCGTCTCAATTTTTTGCCACAATACTCAGAAAAAATATGTAATTCAACGCCAAAAAGATTGACGGCCTTTTCACGCTTCTAATATCGTTTTTCCATTTTTTTCCGAATTAATTTTTAATTAAATTGAAACAAGATTCAGATGGTCGCAAAAACAAATACTTAAATCGAACGTGGCTGGGATTTTGTTCGATGAATATAGATATCTTAAGGAGTATTTATGTCAAAAATCAAGCAAAAACAAAAAAATATTTTCGGAAAAAATACACAATTCAACGCAAAAAAAAAATTGAAATATTTTTCTCGCTTTAAATATCATTTTTGTATTTTTTTCCGAATATATTTCTAATTAATTTGAAACAATATTCAGATGCTCGTAAAAACAAATCCTTAAATCTAATGTGGCTGAGAGCCTGAGATTAGTTAGATAAATATAAATATTTCAAGGAGTGTTTCTGCCAAAAATCATGCAAGACTGAGCCGGGGCCCCCGAAACGCGTTTTTAACCCAAAAACCATAATGGTAAAGTACACGATTTTCGGCTAAAAACTGACCCGAATTTTTTTTCTGAATTTTTTGCCACAATACTCAGAAAAAATATATAATTCAACACCAAAAATATTGATGGTCTTTTCACGCTTTTAATATCATTTTTCCAATTATTTTCGAATTAATTCCTAATTAAATGAAAATAAGATTCAAATGCTCGAAAAAAAATCCTTATACCCAATGTGGCTGACATTTGGTTTGATGAATATAAATATTTCAAAGAGTCTTTGCGCCAAAAATCATGCAAAATTGAGTCGGGGCTCGGGAACGCGTTTTTAGCAAAAAACCGTGATGATTAGTACACGATTTCGGCTAAAAACTTATCGGAAAAGTTTCTTCTCAATTTTTTGCCACAATACTCAGAAAAAATATATAATTCAACGCCAAAAAGTTTTACGGGCTTTTCACGCTTCTAATATCATTTTTCCATTTTTTTCCGAATTAATTTTTAATTAAATTGAAACAAGATTCAGATGCTCGTAAAAACAAATACTTAAATCGAACATGGTAGGGATTTTGTTCGATGAATATTGATATTTCAAGGAGTATTTACGTCAAAAATCATGCAAAAACAAAAAAAATATTTTTGGCGAAAAATACACAATTCAACGCAAAAAAGAAGAAGAAATATTTTCTCGCTTTAAATATCATTTTTCTATTTTTTAACCGAATCTATTTCTAATTAAATCGAAACAATATTCAGATACTCGTAGAAACGAATCCTTAAATCTAATGTGGTTGAGAGCCTGAGATTGGTTACATGAATATAGATAGACCTGGCAATTTCTAACACGACACGTTTGTACGACAGGGAACGATACGGGTTTTATCGTGTTTGTGTTTGGGCTTAACGTGTTTTGTGTTTAATCGTGTCAGCACGATTAATTGAAAACGTGTTTCGTGTCATAACCGTATAAAACACGACTAAAACGATGTGTTACACGGATAACAATGTGGCTGACATTTGGATTGATGAATATAGATATTTCAAGGAGTCTTTGCGCCAAAAATAATGCAAAATTGAGTCGGGGCTCGGGAACGCGTTTTTAGCCAAAAACCGTGATGATTAGTACACGATTTCGGCTAAAAACTTATCGGAAAAGTTTTTTCTCAATTTTTTGCCACAATACTCAGAAAAAATATATAATTCAACGTCAAAAAAATTGATGGGCTTTTCAGGCTTCTAATATCGTTTTTCCATTTTTCTGAATTAATTTTTAATTAAATTGAAACAACATTCAGATGCTCGTAAAAAAAATACTTAAATCGAACGCGTTTTTAGCCAAAAACCGTGATGATTAGTACACGATTTCGGCTAAAAACTGATCGGAAAAGTTTCTACTCAATTTTTTGCTACAATACTCTGAAAAAATATATAATTCAACGCCAAAAAGATTGACGGCCTTTTCACGCTTCTAATATCGTTTTTTCCATTTTTTTCCAAAATAATTTTTAATTAAATTGAAACAAGATTCAGATGCTCGTAAAAACAAATACTTAAATCGAACATGGCAGGGATTTTGTTCGATGAATATAGATATTTCAAGGAGTATTTACGTCAAAAATCATGCCAAAACAAAAAAAAAAATTCGGCAAAAATACACAATTCAACACAAAAAAAAATTGAAATATTTTCTCACTTTAAATATCATTTTTCTATTTTTTTCCGAGTCTATTTCTAATTAAATCGAAACAATATTCAGATGCTCGTATAAACAAATCCTTTAATATAATGTGGCTGAGAGCCTATGATTGGTTAGATAAATATAGATATTTAAAAGAGTCTTTCTGCCAAAAATCATGAAAAACTGAGACGGGGCCCCCGAAACGCGTTTTTAGCCCAAAAACCATGATGGTTAGTATACGATTTTCGGCTAAAAACTGACCCGAATTTTTTTTAAAATTTTTTGCCACAATACTCATAAAAAATATATAATTCAACACCAAAAATATTGATGGTCTTTTCACGCTTTTAATATCATTTTCCAATTATTTTTTAAATTAATTTCCAATTAAATCGAAACAATATTCAGATGCTCGTAAAAACAAATCCTTATATCCAATGTGGCTGATATTTGGTTTGATGAATATAGGTATTTTAAGGAGACTTTGCGCCAAAAATCATGCAAAATTGAGTCGGGGCTCGGGAACGCGTTTTTAGCCAAAAACCGTGATGATTAATACACGATTTCGGCTAAAAACTGATCGGAAAAGTTTTTTCTCAATTTTTTGCCACAATACTCAGAAAAAATATTTAATTCAATGTCAAAAAGATTGACGGACTTTTCACGCTTCTAATATCGTTTTTCCATTTTTCCGAATTAATTTTTAATTAAATTGAAACAGATTCAGATGCTCGTAAAAACAAATACTAAAATAGAACGTGGCTAGGATTTTGTTCGATGAATATAGATATTTCAAGGATTATTTACGTCAAAAATCATGCAAAACAAAAAAAAATATTTTCGGCTAAAATACAAAATTCAATGCAAAAAAAATTGAAATATTTTCCTCGCTTTAAATATCATTTTTCTATTTTTTCCCCCGAATCTATTTCTAATTAAATCGAAACAATATTCAGATGCTCGTAAAAATAAATCCTTAAATCTAATGTGGCTGAGAGTCTGAGATTGGTTAGATGAATATAGATATTTCAAGAAGTCTATACTGGCAAAAATCATGCAAAACTGAGCCGGGGCCCCCAAAACACGTTTTTACCCCAAAAACCATGATGGTTAGTACACGATTTTCGGCTAAAAACAGACCCGATTTTTCTTTTCTGAATTTTTTCCACAATACTCTGAAAAAATATATAATTCAACACCAAAAAGATTGATGTCTTTTCATGCTTTTAATATCATTTTCCAATTTTTTTCCAAATTAATTTCTAATTAAATTGAAACAAGATTCAGATGCTCGTAAAAACAAATACTTAAGTAGAACATGGCAGGGATTTTGTTCAATGAATATAGATATTTCAAGGAGTATTTACGTCAAAAATCATGCCAAAACAAAAAAAAATATTTTCGGCAAAAATACACAATTCATCGCAAAAAAAAATTGAAATATTTTCTCGCTTTAAATATCATTTTTCTATTTTTTTCCGAGTTTATTTCTAATTAAATCGAAACAATATTCAGATGCTCGTATAAAAAAATCCTTTAATCTAATGTGGCTGAGAGCCTATGATTGGTTAGATGAATATAGATATTTCAAAGAGTCTTTCTGCCAAAAATCATGAAAAACTGAGACGGGGCCCCCGAAACGCGTTTTTAGCCCAAAAACCATGATGGTTACTATACGATTTTCGGCTAAAAACTGACCCGATTTTTTTTTTAAAAAAATATTTTGCCACAATACTCATAAAAAATATATAATTCAACACCAAAAATATTGATGGTCTTTTCACACTTTTAATATCATTTTTCCAATTATTTTCCAAATTAATTTCTAATTAAATCGAAACAATATTCAGATGCTCGTAAAAACAAATCCTTATATCCAATGTGGCTGATATTTGGTTTGATGAATATAGGTATTTTAAGGAGTCTTTGCGCCAAAAATCATGTAAAATTGAATCGGGGCTCGGGAACGCGTTTTTAGCCGAAAACCGTGATGATTAATACACGATTTCGACTAAAAACTGATCGGAAAAGTTTTTTCTCAATTTTTTGCCACAATACTCAGAAAAAATATTTAATTCAATGTCAAAAAGATTGACGGACTTTTCACGCTTCTAATATCGTTTTTCTATTTTTTCCGAATTAATTTTTAATTAAATTGAAACAGATTCAGATGCTCGATAAAACAAATACGTAAATAGAACGTGGCTAGGATTTTGTTCGATGAATATGAATATTTCAAGGATTATTTAAGTCAAAAATCATGCAAAAACAAAAATATATTTTCGGCAAAAATACACAATTTAATGCAAAAAAAATTGAAATATTTTCCTCGCTTTAAATATCATTTTTCTATTTTTTTCCCCGAATCTATTTCTAATTAAATCGAAACAATATTCAGATGCTCGTAAAAACAAATCCTTAAATCTAATGTGGCTGAGAGTCTGAGATTGGTTAGATGAATATAGATATTTCAAGAAGTCTATACTGGCAAAAATCATGCAAAACTGAGCCGGGCCCCCGAAACACGTTTTTACCTCAAAAACCATGATGGTTAGTACACGAATTTTACGGCTAAAAACTGACCCGAATTTTTTTTTCTGAATTTTTTCCACAATACTCTGAAAAAATATATAATTCAACACCAAAAAGATTGATGGTCTTTTCACGCTTTTAATATCATTTTCCAATTTTTTTCCAAATTAATTTCTAATTAAATTGAAACAAGATTCAGATGCTCGTAAAAACAAATCCTTATATCCAGTGTGGCTGACATTTGGTTTAATGAATATAGATATTTCAAGGAGTCTTTGCGCCAAAAATCATGCAAAATTGAGTCGGGGCTCGGGAACGCATTTTTAGCCAAAAACCGTGATGATTAGTACACGATTTCGGCTAAAAACTGATCGGAAAAGTTTCTACTCAATTTTTTGCTACAATACTCTGAAAAAATATATAATTCAACGCCAAAAAGATTGACGGCCTTTTCATGCTTCTAATATCGTTTTTCCATTTTTTCCAAACTAATTTTTAATTAAATTGAAACAAGATTCAGATGCTCGTAAAAACAAATACTTAAATCGAACATGGCAGGGATTTTGTTCGATGAATATAGATATTTCTAGGAGTATTTACGTCAAAAATCATGCCAAAACAAAAAAAAAATATTTTCGGCAAAAATACACAATTCAACACAAAAAAAATTGAAATATTTTCTCGCTTTAAATATCATTTTTCTATTTTTTTCAGAGTCTATTTCTAATTAAATCGAAACAATATTCAGATGCTCGTATAAACAAATCCTTTAATAAAATGTGGCTGAGAGCCTATGATCGGAAAAATCATGCAAAATTAAGTCGGGGCTCGGGAATGCGTTTTTAGCCAAACACCGTGATGATTAATACACGATTTCGGCTAAAAACTGATCGGAAAAGTTTTTTCTCAATTTTTGCCACAATACTCAGAAAAAATATATAATTCAATGTCAAAAAGATTGACGGGCTTTTCACGCTTCTAATATTCGTTTTTCCATTTTTCCGAATTAATTTTTAATTAAATTG